>JAQHUG010000184.1:2945497-2967433 GCA_028555095.1 Dicrostonyx torquatus
ACCCGATAGATGGAGATAGAGTCAGAGACCCACATCCACATCAGAACAAAGGACTGGGGCTTCCAAGGTGCGGTCGAGGAGCAGAGGGTTATGATTGGCAACAGACTTGTTCGTAGAGGGGATCCCAGGTGTCCACAGGGATGTCCCCAGCTAGGTACCTGGGCAGCAGAGGAGAGGGTGCCTGAATAGACCTTGTCCCATAGTTACATTGATGAATATCTTGATCAACACCATAGAAATCTTGTCCGATGGATGCAGATACAGAAAGAGCCCCACATTCACATCAGATCAAGGGACTGAACTACCAAGGTCCACTCGAAGAGCAGAAGGAGGGAGAAGATGAGCAAGGAAGTCAGGAACACGAGGGACTGGCCTATCAACTGAGACAGTGTGCCTGATCTATTGGAAGCTCATCAAATCCAGCTGGACCAGGACTGAAGGAGCATATGACCAAACCGGACTCTCTGAGTGTGGCTGCCAATGGGGGCTGACGGAAAAGCCAATGATAATGGCACTGGGACCTATCTCTTCTGCATGTATTGGCTTTTTTGGAACCTATTCTATATGGATGCACACCTTCTTAAACCAGCATGGAGCGGGGAGGGCCTTGGGCTTCCCACAGGTCAGGGTATCCTGCTCCATCTTAGGGAAGCAGGGGGAGCGCATTGGGGTAGTGGGAGAGCGGGAGGGCCTGGGACAAGGGGAGTAAATGTAATTTTTTCTTTTAACAATAAAAAAGAAAAGAAAAAATATTTAAAAAATTAAAAAAATAAAGATTAGACCATACCTACTCAGTAGAAATTACAGTTAAAATGCCACTATAACAATCTAGAGTAGAGATGTGCCTTAATGGTACAGTACTCACTTACCAAATGTGAAACCATGATCTCAATATGCCTAGCTCAGAAAACAAAATCCTATAAGTTGCTTAAAGTTCAAGAAATCCTCTTGTTTGAGATTTCTCAGGACCTAGCAAAACAAACCAAAGTGAAAATAAACATAAATGAATTTTCCACATCTTCAAATTAATATGCAAACATCATTAAGTACAATCCAGTGAAGGTCTGAAATAGTCTCTGGACCTTCACTGTTTCCTTAGAAGTCAATTCAGTGCCTCACTGACCTTCTCTTAAAGGGCAACTTAACCAAACTATTTTTAGAGTTATTGTGCCCAAAAAAGTTATTAATTTAATCTACTGTTAAAGAAATGTCACACAAATAGACACGAATGCATTAATATAGTTACTTGCTTTGTCGGTCCATTTCTTATCACTGACATCAGTTGAGGAACATTTTTTGAAGTTTATTGTTCAAGATAACCACCTGCATCCTTTTCGAGCCAAACTAGTATTTTCCTACCACACGATCAAGCATTTTGCCAATTTCTATGATTGTTTACTGATCTAAAATTCAATATCTATCTGCTTGGACCAAGTTGTTTTAGAGAGTTATTTTTAAGAATATTTATTAAAAAAAATGAAAGAAAGTGAATAAGGGGTCTAGAATACATACCTTATAAAGTAAAGTCAGGGAAAGAATCCACATGAGTAGGTGAGTCTCTTGTGACTTCATTACAAACTAACAAACAGCAAAATCAACTACCCTAGAAAAATCCTGCTACCGCAATGGTCTGCTATGTCAAACCAAGTAAAATGGCCAAATTCAAGATACTATTTCTAACTTTCTTCAATGAAATAAGGGATGAATATAAAAGAAAAGAAAGGGAATAGATAGACGGCTAAGTAGTTAAGAGTAACTATTTCTCTTATTGTAGTTTTTGGACCACCCATCCATTCCTCTCTAGAGAATATAGTCATTTTACTTGTATTTAAATAACATTAAATCTGCAGGCTCTCTCTGGTCAAATTTTTCCATATTAAGAACCTATGATAATATTACTATTTTTCTTATATTTAGAGTTTATTCAGATCATCTTTGTTTAAAATCGTTTTCTATACAAATATCTTTGATAGAATTTGGTTGAAAAATATCTCATGTACAAATATATCTTTTAAAAAGAATGTTTCATTGTAAAGGGATATATAATAGACAAGTTTTCTCTGCATCTCTGATTATTTCCTTTGTATATTTCTATTTAGTGAGACATCTTAGATAAAAGATACAACTGCAATAAGATAAAGGAAAGAACCCTTCTTTTGCACAGACCAGAATGCCATTTCTAGCACCTTACATATGGCAACTCAAAAATCACCTGTGAAGCTACCGCCAGAGAAAATAAAACCATCTTCTAGCTGTAGGTACCTTTACTTGTGCAATCCAACAAAAAAAATAAGCATAAAAGAGAAAGCAAGACAGAAGGAAAGAAAGGAAGTAAAGTGGGAGGGAGGAAGGAAGGGAAAGGAGGTAGAGGGAGGCACAGAAGAAAGAAATAACAGACTTTAGAATGATAGCTTTTCCCAATTTCCTTCTTATTAAAAAAATGAAGTGAGTTTAAGGTCTTCTGTCTAAAGCATAGTAGTCCCTAGTCACTGTTGACTGTTCTCAGTGAGCTGTGTGCTAGTCTGGGTATAAGAGAAATAACTGCTTGGTGAGACTTTGTTTGATCTATGGAAGTTTTATTATTATTACTATTCTATGACAAATTGGAATGCAATTTAATTGGAGACATAACCAACCAGATGTGAGAAGCAGAAAGGGAAGCAATCTAGAAAGGCTGTATTTATTGAAAAAAATACCCTGCAAACATAAAATATGATCTAATTTTGAGTTTTAAAAGACTGGAAATGAGAAAATTGGAGACTTTAAATCTATAATGAAGAGTTCATAATGCCCTGTCAGTAATACGAATAACTGGAGCCCTTTTTAATTTCAGTGTACCTATAACTCGCTTGCTCTCGCTGCTTTGCATGAGCTGTGTGTGTAGCGAATCTTTCTCAGGAACACATAGAAGATACTAAGTACTTGTTTTGTGTTTTGCTAACATAAAAGAATCAGACAAAAATAAACCCTCCCTTACCTTCAACTGTGAGGACTTTGGGGCCTCAAATAAGGAAAACTGCATTTATATTCAGCTCTTCTTTATTGCTCAGGACATGAAGTTTATGCTGAGGAGTCAGAATTACTTGATTTCATGCCCAAAATGAACTTCAAGAGGAAAGCACTTATTTTATATTAAAGCTTGTAGTCTGTCATCCAGAGAAGTCAGGGCAGAAATTCAGCACAGGAACCTGGAGGTAGAAAATGAAGCTGCGGCCATGAAACCACGTTATTTACTGGCTTCTTGCCATCACATGCTCAGCTTGTTTCTTTATATCACCCAGAGCCACCTACCCAGGGGTGGCACTGGTCACAGTAAGTTGGGCCCAATCACATCAATCAACACGTGAAGAACATATAACATGTGGCTACCCACAGGAAAATACAGTGTGGACTTTTCTTAATTGTTTGTCCCTTCCACAATGACTCTGGCTTTTATCAAGTTGAGGTGAAACTAGCTAGCACAACTGTTTTTGGTGTTCTTGACCTTAATGATGCAGTTTGTGTATTAACACATGTGTGGACAGTGAGACTGGTTAAGAGTCCCAAGGTTAGGAGATCCAGAATTTTTTAAACACTTAGAATTTTCTAGGCAAGGTACTATTAACTTGCATGAACATCACTTTATTCAAATCCCAAAGGCACACTGCATGGTAGGCACAGTGTTGGAAAGTTATAAAGAATGTTACACCAAGGTAGGACGTGCACACTACATGCATCCTCATCAATGATATTTGCTATTCAAGACAGTAGGCAGTATTGTTTCGACCTAAAATACCTTCCAAATATCATGTGCCACACGTCTGTTTTTACTCCTGATACAGTCCGAGAGCTATATTTTCAGCTGTAGATTGATCTACCCAAGAACTCATAGCCAAGTAGATGGTTGAGGAATGGTGCACATTGTATGGGATGGAGCTACATTGCAGTTCTTAGGTCTTTGGGACATGCCTTGAGAACTTCCCTTGTCAGGAATCTTTTCCTTCTTCCTTTTTTTCTTTAATTCCTTTCTTTTCCTTTCTTTCTCTTCAGGCCCACCAACTCCTAACTATTTCCTTTCTAATACCAATAAAGTGAGTAGTTTTCCCCCACCATGATGTTGCTCTACCTTGCCAGAGGTCTAAAGCGGTAAAGTCAGGTGCTTACTGATTGTAACTTTTGAAATCATGCATCGTAAGAAGTCTCTTTATAAATTGATTTTCATGTGTATTTTGCCACAATAATGGAAAGTTAACAGAGGAATACTATCTAATTCCTCAGTTGAAAATTGAAAACAACAATCAAACAAAGTTAATTTTGAAAACATAATTATTCATTTTTTATAAATTTTTATGACTACATTACTCTATATTTTGTGGTATTCCCTTAAGCTGTGATGACTATGTACTAAATCAATGCTCAACAGGACATGCATGCATACAGTAACCAACAGATTTCTAATTGGACTTATGTCCTGCTTAATGAGAGGGAAATGATACCTGATCCTGGAAACCCAGCTAACTACTCAGAGCTGGTGAAGTCATTCTCTTTCTATTCCTTATTGTTGAATACCCTACAGTAGATGCAAAATGTAATGCTATTAACTCTCTTATTTTATTCTTTTATCTTTGTGCAAACTTCCAAGTTGTGTGTCATAAAGGACTTTATATCTGGCATATAATTACTGTGGGAACACAGCAATGACTGAACTTGTTTTCTCTTTCTTTCTGTTTATTTTTTCCCTTTCTTCATCATTTTTTTTACAAATTATCTTGTACATTTTTATCACATTTATTTATTTGTGAATTTGTGTGTGTGTGTGTGTATACACACATATGCCTTGACAGAAATGTGAAGATCAGAGACAAACTGTGAGAGTTAGTTTTCTTCTACTATGTGCATTCTAGAGCTGGAACGCAGGTCATCAGGTTTACTAGAAAGTTGTTTCTATAGCTTTTGTTCTAGTTATTTAATTCAAGACATATCTGTGCATGTGCAGCAACACATAGGGCCCAATGGCCCTGAAGCTGTGAGAATGCCTGGAATTCAGGTATAGTAAAATGCAGCAGGGCATTTATCTTTCTTCCAAAGGGAAGGGATTTCCAGGTATTTAACAAGATTAGCACAATGCAGATTTTTGCTTTCACAGTGGTTCCTCAATTAATATTGTATGCAAAATATTTTCTTAAACCTTTTAATGCTTTGGTGAACATTGCCCTTGGGTTTTAAAAATGGTCAATGTGCTCTATACAAACTCCAAGATAGTCTGATGATGGGTAGAGTGTGGTGGACATGTGTGTACACATAAACAAATGGATTAATATAGAGTTTGAAATAGAACCAAATCTTTTGAGGCTATAGAAAATAAAATTGCTGCTTTTAAAATTTTTATTTGATTTTTGAGATTATAGAATAATTGCAGTATTTATCATTTCCCTTTCCTTCTTCCACCCCTTCCCAAATATCCCTCCTCAATTCATGAACTCCATTTTAAATTCGTGGCTTTTTTTTCCACTAATTGTTGCTGCATCCATACCTATATGTATACATATATATTCCTAAATGTAATCTGTTCAATCTATATGATGTTGCTTATAGGTATGTTTTCAGGGCTCAACATTTGAAACTAGACAGCTGGTTTGTGTGCTTTTTATCCTGGGGAAGACCACCTCTCCTTTTTTCAGGAGTCCTCAGGTGCCTAAAGGTTGTGTGTGTGTGTGTGTGTGTGTGTATGTGTGTGTGTGTGTGTGTGTGTGTGTGTGCGCGCGCGTGCTCTCTGTGTAGAATCAAGAATTGGGCTTTCTCCACTCACTTTGACATTTCCATTAGTATTGTACTTGCCCAGCTCACAACTGGTCAGTCATACTGGTTTTATCTATGAGAATAAAATGTCATTTTTCTACTATGTTAAGCTTCCATTCAAGAGAAAGTCACATACCCCCACACTACCTACACAGCTACCTGTGCACAGTGATGCCATGTGTTCAGCATGATAGACCTGAAGCATCTTGGAAGGCAGAACATCTTTTGTCCATGATTGAGTCTACCCTGCTACATTTTGTCTGGACAGGTTCTATTTCTTTCCTTTTCGGTGTGACACCATATCTCCTTTTGTAGGTTTCAGTGGCATGCCAGCCAAGGACATCCTGACTTCTTGTTACCACATGAGGAGAAATCTCATCTTCCTTAAAAAACAAGAGGTATTGTTCCTGGAGTCATCCATACCTTCAGTATGCATAGGCTACCTTTGTCCAGAGACACATTTGTAAGTAGGAAGGACAGATTGCCCTGAAGGCTAATGGAATTTCTTGTGCCTCCTTATCCCTAGGAAAAGCACTAAGAAAGGGGATCATCTTGAGCCTAGAAACTTCACTGTGCTCTACTCAAAGGGCAAGCGTCCTTGCTCAGTGGCAAAGGCTATGATGCAGAGGAGGCAGAGCCTCAATTCTTTAGTAATAACCAAGGTCTTGGGAAGGCAAGTGGGGAAAAGAAATAACCCAACAGAAATAAACAGGTGGACCACAATTAGCTACAACCCAATGTAAGATAAGTGGAAGACAAACATTATGGACCTATAGAGGATATAAACTGGAGACTCCATGGTAATACAGAAGCAAACCAAAGCACAAATACTCCAATCAGAGACCTGGACCTTCTTCTTCAGGTTCAAGTGCTTCTAGATTTTTCATGGCTTTCCTACATTGCCAGCCAGCACACTAGCTCCTACAATACAGAGAAACCTCTGGGCACATGGCTGCTCATTCACTTACTGATACAGAACAAACATCCCCAGAGTATTTCTGTAGGCTTTTTCTCCATTGGACTCATCCTGATTCTTGCTCCTTTTCATGTTATTTCTGCTCCTTTTCTGTTCCTGTCTCTTTCTCCACTGTCTTTTATCTCTTCCTTCCTTACTTCTTTTTTCTACCTTTCACACTTCCTTCCTTCTTTTTCCCTCTCCCTCCTTTTTTCCTTTGTCCCTTTCTTTGATGCTATTATTAAATACAGGACAAAATGAACTTGACATGCTACTTCTTGATTGGAAATGGGTTAGTAATGAACGATGCATGTCTATCACAACAAATCTTTTACAGTTTTCATTTCTCCATTTTTAACTCAATACCCAGAGAGACACCTGGATTTCAAAAGGCCATTTCTAGTCTAGCCAATGGAGGTCAAAAGTGAAAATGGCTTTTGTTCTGTGCAAAATACTCTCAACAATCTGGCTAGTCAACATTCAACAGGTTTTATTCATAATTCTAAAAGTTACGCATTATGATTTTATGGGAATGGACATGTATGCCTAATGTGACCAAGCTGACATGCTGATAATGATCTCTTTTCTGAAAATCTCTCTATAGGAGAGCTTAGCTCATAAAACATAGACATAAACTACGTGATAATTTTTAATAGCTTCACATTATTTTACCAAATTATTGTGTGAAAACTTTTTATTTGATGTCCTTAGAGCCGAAAGGCATCACTCATGGCCTTTTCTAAAGAACAAACTCCTCCATTACTGTACATTGCTGCTAAGAAGAAAGGCTACTCAGTATATTGATGCATGACAACTCTTTTTAAATAACTTAAATATTGTGTACATGTACCACACTTTCTTTATCCATTCTTCCATTGAGGGGCATCTAGGTTGTTTCCAGGTTCTGGCTATTACAAATAGTGCTGCTATGAACATAGTTGAACAAATGCTTTTGTAGTATGATTGGGCATCTCTTGGGTGTATTCCCAAGAGTGGAATTGCTGGATCCTGAGGTAGGTTGACACCCAATTTCCTGAGAAACTGCTACACTGATTTCCAAAGTAGTTGCAGAAGTTTGCATTCCCATCAGCAATGGATGAGTATTCCCCTTACTCCACATCCTCTCCAGCATAGGTTAACATTAGTGTTTTTGATTTTAGCCAATCTGACAGGTGTAAGATGGTATCAAAAAGTTATTTTGATTTGCATTTCCCTGATTGTTAAGAAGTTGAACATGACCCTAAGTATCTTTTGGCCATTTGAACTTCTTCTGTTGAGAATTCTCAGTTCAATTCAGTATCCCAGTTTTTAATTGGGTATTCAGGATTTTAATGTCTAGTTTCTTGAGTTTTTTATATATTTCAGAGATCAGGCCTTTGTCTGGTATGGGTTGCCTTTTTGTCTTAATGAGAGTGTCCTTTGTTTTACAGAAGCTTCTCAGTTTTAGGAGGTCCTATTTATTTATTGTTGCTCTTATTGTCTGTGCTACTGGGGTTATACATAGGAAGTGGTCTCCTGTGCCCACGTGTTGCAGACTACTTCCCACTTTCTCTTCTATTAGGTTCAGTGTGAACAGATTTATATTGAGGTCTTTAATCCATTTGGACTTGAGTTTTGTGCATGGTGATAGATAAGGATCTATTTTCATTCTTTTACAGGTTGACATCCAGTTATGCCAGCACCATTTGTTAAAGATGCTTTTTTTTCTTCTATTGTATAATTTTAGCTCCTTTGTCAAAAATCAGGTGTCTATAGGTTTGCGGGTTAATAATTGGGTTTTTGATTTGATTCCATTGGTCAGCATCTCTGTTTTTATGCCAATACCAAGCTGTGTTCATTACTGTAACTCTGTAATAGAGTTTGAAGTCAGGGATGGTAATGCCTCCGGAAGTTCCTTTATTGTATAAGATTGTTTTGGATATCCTGGGATTTTTGTGTTTCCATATAAACTTGATGATTGTTCTGTCAAGGTCTGTGAAGAATTTTGTTGGGATTTTGATGGGGATTGTATTGAATCTATAGATTGCCTTGGGTAGAACTGCCATTTTTACTAAGTTGATCCTACCAATCTGAGAGCATGGGAGATCCTTCCATTATCTGGTATCCTCTTCAATTTCTTTCTTTCAAAGACTTAAAGTTCTTTCAAATAGATCTTTCACTTTCTTGCTTAGTGTTACCCCAAGATACTTCATGCAATTTGTGGCTATCGTGAAAGCTGATGTTTCTCTGATTTCCTTCTCTGCTTCTTTATTCTTTGTGTATAGGAGGGCTACTGATTTTTTTTGAGTTGATCTTATATCCTGCCATATGACTGAAGGTGTTTATCAACTGTAGAAGTTTTTTGGTAGAGTTTTTGGGGTCACTTATGTACACTATCATATCATCTGCAAATAACGAAAGTTTGACTTCTTCCTTTCCAAATCAAATCCCCTTGATCTTCTTATGCTGTCTTATTGCTACTGCTACAACTTCAAGCACTATATTGAAGAGGTATGGAGAGAGTGGACAGCCTTGTCTTTTTCCTGATTTTAGTGGAATGGCTTTAAGTTTCTCTCCATTTAATTTGACGTTAGCTGTAAGCTTGCTGTATATTGCTTTTATTATATGTAGGTATGAATCTTGTATCCCTAATCTCAACAAGACCTTTATCATAAAGGGATATATACACCTTAGAGTTCTACTCAGTGGTAAAAAACAATGACATCTTGAATTTGCATGCAAATCGATGGAAATAGAAAACACTTATACTGAGTGAGCTAACCCAGACCCAAAAAGATGAATATGGTATGTACTCACTCATTAGTGGATTCTAGCCATAAACAAAGGACATTGAGCCTATAGTTCAAGATCCTAGAGAAGCTAAATAACAAGGTAGACCCAAAGAAAAACATATATGGATCCTCCTGGAAATTGGAAGCAGACAAGATTGCCAGGCAAAAGTTGGGAACATGGGGGTGGGAATAGGGTAGAGGGAAGGGAAGAGGGGAAGAGAGAAGGGAGAAGGGGGGTATTGGGGAGAGCTAGGGGGAGTGAGATAATTGAGATGGAGGAAGGGCAGATATGGGAGCAGGGAAGAAGATATCTTAATTAAGGGAGCCATTTTAGGTTTGGCAAGAGACTTGGCTCTAGAGGGGTTCCCAGGTGTTCAAGGGGATGTCCCCTGCTAGGTCTTTGGGCAGTAGAGGAGAGGGTGCCTGAACTGGCTGGCCTTGTCCCATAGCCACACTGATGAATATCTTGAATATCATCATAGAATCTTTATCTGGCAATGGATGGAGATAGAGACAGAGACCCACATTGGAGAAATGGACTGAGCTCCCAAGGTCCAGTTGAAGAGCAGAAGGAGGGAGACGATGAGCAAGGAAGTCAGGACTATGTGGGGTTCATCCACCCACTGAGATGGTGTGACTCATCTAAGGGGAGCTCACCAAGGCCAGCTGGACTGAAGGAGCATGTGATCAAACCGGACTCTCTGAATGTGGCTGATAATGGGGGCTGACTGAGAAGCCAATGATAATGGCACCGGGATTTGTCTCTATTGCATGTACTGGCTTTTTGGGATCCTAGTCTATTTCGATGCATACCTTCCTAGGCCTGGATGGAGTCAGGAGGGCCTTGGACTTCCCACAGGGCAGGGTACCCTGCCCTCTCTTAGGACTGAAGGGGGAGGAGGAGGGTAAGTGGAGGAGTGGGAGGGAAATGGGAAGAGGGGAGGAGGTGGAAATTTTGAATGGTATTATTTATAAAGCAAAAATAAAATTAAATGTTTGAGAAAAATAAATAACTTAAATATTAAATCCCAGTGGTTTTGGAAAATGGCATGATAAACACAAACATGCTTAAAAAAGATGTACAAGTTCTTTTCCTCTGAATCTTCATATGTTTTAAGGACAGAAGTCACACTAGGGAGGAATAAATCACCTTTTGGATCACTTCAGTGGCTCTTAACTGTTTATTAGTCTTGGAATTCTCTGAGACAGTTATATAATGAAAGAATAATTAAAATAAATCTTTACTTAAACATTGCAATATGATAGATAATGTTCTACTCACTTCCATATATTAAGTCACATAACTTTCAAAAGTATTTGAAACAAACCTGTTATTCCCATTTTAAATTTGCAGTAGTCACTCAACAAGACACACACTACCTCATGTATCTGATGAAATGAAGCTTGGAAGACATGGGGGTCTGAATCCAGAGCACATATTCCTTGTTTGCAGCCAACTGTCAATCACCCAACTATTACTGCCACAGATATCAGACATAGGCTTTTTTACTTTCCTACAGATAAGCACATATCTACCCAACTGGGAAATTCACAGAATTCTGAAAGTTGTGCCACACATCAGGATTTCAATTGATAATTCATGGTTTTTATTTCAATTTTTAAAGAGTTTCTTACATAAGAACACTGATTTTACTAATATCCACAATTCCTTCTACCCCTAAAGCTCCTCCTAGATCTCCTATGATCCCACAAATTCTAGATATTTTCGCATGTGTCTACACGTTTTTGGTGAAGTATAGAGTTTTATTTATCTGTGTGTATGAGGATAAGTATTTAGAATATAGTTAGACACTACATTGGCTTAGAAAAATGACAATAGTAAGTTATCCAATAGAGTGTATGACTTTTCTAGTCATAAATAGCTCACTAACTTTATAGGCATGAATTCCCACCTATTGAGTAGGCCTTAAGTACAATTACATAGGTTGGTTATGCCCATATACAAGTGCCACTACTGCATTATTGAATATGTTGTTCTGAGCTATATAAAGTACTAGACTTTATAGCAAAAAAAAGTTTAATGATTGTTTTTCTAAGTTGTCACCTTATATCACATTCTTTAGTAATATGGATCAGGATGAATGTGTTCAGGTCAGTTCCAGCATCTTTCTTTGCTCCCAGTCCTTTCTCTAAAGTGGTAGTGTCAATGTTAACAATGGAGTCTTATCTTCAACTTCTGGGAGGCAACAGAGGGAAGTGTCAATATCTTAGAAAGGTTGGGGAGCTACTTGTAATCCTGACTAATAACTCGAAAGGAACTTCCTCTTGTTTCTCTTACCCGGCACTGGGTTTTTGTTATATAGAGTACAGCTTTAGGGAAAGATTTTCAAATCATGTAATGTCACTCCATTTCATTCATTCATATACATATAATATATGTCTATGAATTCATATATGAATGTAAATATAAAGTCATGTATATATAAATTTTATGAAAGCTTATGAAATAATAGACACAGTTAAACAGGCTCAAAAGTCTTTGATAAATTTCAACACACCTTCATATAAAAAGTCCTAGAAAACATATGATTAAAATGAATATACCTCAGCAAATAAATTCTATATATGCCAACACCACAACCATCAGCTTCCCAAATGGAGAAAAAAACTCAAAGCTCCCACTAGAATCATGAATAACAGAGGACTAACCCCATGCATAGTATAGTGGTTAAAGCTCTAGATACAGAAATAACACAAGAAAAGGGTTTTAACCATATACTTATAGAAAAAGATGGAATCAAATTATACCTACTAGCAGGCACCATGTTATTATGCATAACTGATCTAAACAATTTAAACAGGAAAGTTCTAGAAACTATCCAGTTTCAGTGATACAAAATCTTATTAAAGGCAGTAGCCTGTCTATATACCAATAACTACTATGTGAAAAAGAGATCATGGAAACATTTCTACATAATACCTTCAGATATATCTAAGAATTAACCTATCCAAGGAAATAAAAGACTTTGAAAACCAAACTGTTAAATCTTCAAAGAAAGAGATTTTTAAAAGATATTAGAATATTGGAATACCTCGAATTTTCATGGGATTTTAGAATTAATCTTATGAAAATGGCTATTTTATGCAAAGCAATTTATAGATTTAATATAACTCCTATCAAATCCCTATGATATTCTTCAAAGAAGTAGAAGAAATCTAAACATTCATTTGGAAGTGCAAGAGTTTCCAGATGTCCAAAGCTATAGTGAGAAAAGGAATAATATTGACAGAAGTATAATCCAGGTTTTAAGTTGTCTTCCAGAGGTACTATCATAAAATAGCATGCCACTCTCCCCTGAACACAAATATAGATATATGGAACAAAGCAGAAGGTATAAAATACATAAACACAACAGCCATCTGATATTTAACAGAGACATAAAAATAAGGAGTATTTTTAAAAAATGATCATAGGAAAACAGAATGCTTACACAAAAAAAGCAGAAAATTAGACAAGAGTCTATTGCCCTGCACAACAGTCAACTGCAAGTGAATCAAAGACCTCAATGTGAAATATGAAATTGAAACTACTGTATGAAAACATTGCCAGCTCACTACAGGACATAGGAGCGTGAGTCACCTTGCTCATGAATTAAGGCCAACAATTGACAAGTAGGCCTCATAAAACCAAAAAGGAAAATACAACATATGAAATAACAAATTCAAAGAAGAAGGCCTTTCCCCTGAAAATAGAAGAGAATCTTTGGCAGTCATATATCTAACAATTAATTAGTGTCCCAAATATATAAAGAACTCAAAAAAATAAGGGGTCAAGTATACAAAAGCACCACTTAAAATGGACTATGTATCTGAAGAGAGGCCGGCTCAAAAGAAGATAAAAAGTCAAGAAGTATATAAAAAATGTTTATCATCTTCAATGATTAGGGAAATCCAAATAAAACTTTCTTTGAATTTCTTTTGACCCCTGTCAGAACAGCTAAGATCAAAAACACAGGCGCCAACAAATTCTGGTGAAGATATAAGAAAAGGAGGATCTCATTCCCGTTTGGTGAGATTGTAAACTGGTATGATTTCTATTTAAATCAGTGTGTGGAATTTTTTAAAGTTAGTAATTACCCAGATACTCCACTCATTGGTATGTGCCCAAAGGTCTGAATTTCCTACAACCCAGATACGTACTTAGACATGTTCATTGCAGATCTACTGGCAATAGCTACAAAATGGAAATGGCCTACATGGCCTCCAACTGATGAATGGATAATGAAAAATGTGGTACATGTACACTGTGGAATTTTCAGTTATAAATAAAAATGAAACTATAACGTTTGCAGGTATATGGATAGACCCAGAGAATATTACACCCGGACAGACAAAGGAAGCATGAACTTTCCTATCTTTCATATTTGCAGACTTTAGCCCACATCTTTAGTTTTGATTATGTTATCTGCACTGATTTAGAAACCAGGAAGCTAGAAAGAGGTCACATGTCAGAGATGGACCTAGTGAGTAGTTGTGACAGCTACTCCTGGTTGTCAGCTAATCTATACTTGAAATTAACCAAAATTCCAAAATGGAGAGGCACAGCTGTGAGGGATTTTTGCTCAATTTGGGGTGAGAAGATGGACTTCTAATCCAAATCTTTGAGGTGAGAGATACAATTTTAAACAAGATCTATTTAGAAAGGAGGGCCCACCTCTAATGCATTTCACAGCTTCTGCTGGAAGACTATGTAAAGAAATGGAAGAAAGAAGCTTTTGCTTTTTGCTTGCTTGTTTTTGACTCAATAGCAAGTTCATTCCAACCCTGGCATTAAAGCCTACTTCTTTGGAATTCTGGAATGTATTGAAGACCAGCTGAGACAAACAGCCTGATCAACTGAAAAACTAGTGGATTCTTGTACCTTCTGTTCATAGGCAGGCATTGTTTGATTAGCCAGACCATACCTGCAAGTCATTTTAATAAATTACCTTTTCTATACATAGAGAGAAGTTCACTTTCTAAGTTGAGTTAGTCTGTAGAATCCTAACACAATCGGATACATGTGATATGAATAGAAAAACTGATGATGGGGTGTTTGATTTTAAGTAGAGATAGAAGGGAAGTAGTAAAACAAAAAGAACAGAAAGAATATTTGTATGTGGGCATAGAGAGATCACTTGCTGCCCTTGCAAAGGCTATGTTCAATTTTTAGCACTCACATGGTAACTTAAAACCATCAACTCACATTCAAAATGATCCAACCTCCTCTTCTAACCTATTCACACACTAAGCACACATTTGGTGCACATTAATACATGCAGAGAAAACACTCATACACACATAAAATAAAATAAATAAAAAGCTCTTATAAAGAATGTTTGGTATAATTTTAAAGTTATGAAAATCCTACAAGGAACTTCTGTGGTATCAAATCATAGTCATGGATTATTTATCTTTCACTTTACATTTATTTTTCAAGATTTGACTATTGCCAATGTCTTAAAACTTTATTCTGCTTCATTCAAAAATACTCTTTGCATTTAATGTTTTTTACTGTTTTCAGATTAATGGCAATAATCTGAACAATATACATACATTTCTGTAATATATTCAAAATTTTTAAGCAAACACATATGGAAAAGATAAGCTTATGCTGGGATCTTTTTTTTTTCCCTTTCCATTCTATTTCCTTCTTTTTATTGCTTCAAGAAGCTTATTTGTTAAGGCTAAAATACCAGTAGTAAATTATAAATTAGAAATAGATTCTATTCAAAAATAATAATTTGTCAACGAGTTTATTTTTATATTTACTTTTTTGGTTTTTCAAGACAGGGTTTCTCTGTGGCTTTGGAGCCTGTCCTGGAACTAGCTTTTGTAGACCAGGCTGGTCTCGAACTCAGAAAGATCCGTCTGCCTCTGCCTCCCGAGTGCTGGGATTAAAGGTGTGTGCTACCACCACCCGACATCAACTAGAGTTTAATAGCTACAAGTTTTTATTATGTTTCTGGATCAATACTTTACTAGGAGTAAATAGTAATTTTAATTGTTCCACTAAATATTTTGTGGAAATCCCATACTAAGATCACACACACACATCTGTCATTGTAGAAGGCAACTTCATTAAGACTAAAGGTGCTTTGTGCTGACCTCCCTCATATCTCTTCCCGAAAGAAAACCTTTTTTATTTTATTTCTTATTTTTATTTTTTGGTTTTTGGAGACAGGGTTTCTCTGTGGCTTTGGAGCCTGTCCTGGAACTAGCTCTTGTAGACCAGGCTGGTCTCGAACTCAAAGAGATTCACCTGTCTCTGCCTCCCAAGTGCTGCGATTAAAAGCATGCACCACCACCGCCCGACTCAGAAAACCTTTTTTCTCTATTTTCACTAAAATAATAGATTATATAAGGATACTGAGAGGTTCACTAAAGTGAAATATGCCTTACACAATTCATTTGTTCATTTTTATGGTAGAGTTGGAATGGAGTATTTTTAGTTTTAATAAAATGAATTTACATTTGCCTTTGTCTCATGTGCTTTTCAGGATAGGCCTATGATGACCTGTCAATTCAAGGTGACAAGAAAATACCTTTTGTACTATCTTGTAACAGGTTGATTATTTAGCTTTTGTATTCAGATCAATGATCTTTTTAATTTTTGTGTATGGTGTGAGGCAGAAGTTGAACTTAATTATGTTGCACCTGTATGTTTCTCAGCAATATTTACAGAAAAATGTTCTTTTCACACTCTTTCCTTAATAAAAACCAGTTGACATTAACGTGAGGGATCATTGTGGGAATTTCAATTGCATATATACATATATATGTTATATATATATATCAATGTTCACATAATTTAACATTGATTATTATAGTTCTGTTTTATACTTCAAAATTGGTAAAGCTTTCTTTCCATTTGAGATTATTATGATTAACCAGATTCCTTTAATTTGCATATTAATTTTAGGAATATTTTGCCTATTTTACTAAAGAGATACAAAGGATGTCAATAACCATTGTGTGTTATATGTAGGTATTTCAATGTTAGGAATTTAAGCTTTCCAATCCATATCTTTCTACATAGAACCTCTTTAACTTCTTTCCCCAGTTCTTTGTAACTTTGATGCAAATCATTCACTCTTTTAACTGATACATTTTTCCATTATTTTATTCTAGGAAGAATGGATTTCTGTTATAAACATACTTCTTCACATTTCCAAAGGGACTACACAATTATATATGTTGATCTTTCATCCTTTGACCTTTCTGAACAAGTTTATTTCAGTTCTACTTGTGATTTCCTACATATAAGTTCAAACCATGTGAGAACAAAGGGTATTTTGCCTCCAAACTTTTAATTTCCATTCTTTTTTTTTCTTTACTAAATATCTTAACTAGATATGCCTCAAATGACTTGATCATCTGCCTTTATATGCAATGTTTCCTCTTGCTGTGGATAATTTCAGTTTTGTCTCTGCGAATTATATTCAGAAATGCCTTTCACAACCATCCCAGGATACTCCATGTTGTTCATCCTTCATTTTTCTTCTTATGATGTGAAAATAAATTTGTGTTTACTTTCTTTAGGTTGTTTGTCTTAATCAACTTGAATGTAATCTTGATTCTAGCAGGGATTTTTATGCTTTTCAGGGTTGAGTTGAATATATGATACCTAAGCAGAACCTTATGGGCACTTGGTGATTGATAAAGGAATGGATCAAGAGCTAGTGTTTCCATTTCTCAGATCGATAATTCTAACAACTCATCTACTCATATGCATAGTACATTTGAGTTAATCACATCTTTTTAAACTTTTGATGATAGTGAAAACTATAAACACATAAGTTTTGATATTTCTTTCATTGTTTTCTGCTTTATTGAAAATGATTCTGTTTTATGCAGTGTGTCTTAAAAACAGTTTTCCCTTATTCTCTGAATCTACTTCCTTTCTGTCTCTCATTAGAAAATAGCAGCTTTCAAAGGGATAACAACAAAGCGTGAGAAAATAGAGTATACAAAGATAAAACAAATAATATCACATCAAGATTGGACTAGGCAACCCGACAAAAGGAAAAGAGTTTCAAAAGCAGGTACATGTGTCAGAGTCCAACTTGTTCACACAGTCCCATAGAAGTACTGAACTGAAAACTGTAATATATACACAGAGGACACATGACAGACAATTGCAGGACCTGTGCTTGCTTCTTCAGTCTCTGTAAGTTCACATCTAATTTGTTTAGTTGTTGCAGAGGGTCCTGTTCTCTTGGTGTCCCTTTGGCTCTTACACTCTTTCTACCTTCTTCTTCTGTGAGGGTCTATGAGCTCTAAGAATAGGGACCAAATCTGAGATGAAAAAAAGAATACACGTTCATTGTTATTTTTTTATGTGCATGTGTGTGCCTGTGTGAGCTTGGTCTGTGAGTGTGGAGGTGGCCACAGAGTCAAGAAGAGGGTGCTGGGTCCCCTGGAGATGAAGCTACATCTGCTAATGAGCAGTCCAAACTGGGTGGAGGAAACTGAACTTGAGTCCTTTTTGAAGAGCAGTGTGGTACTTTTAAAAACTAATTCATTTTTCCAATCTAAAATACCCTTCTTTCTAAAAGATTTTTTAATTGAAAATATTCCTCCCTCATGCATTATATCCTGATTACAGCTTCTCCTCCCCTCTATACCTTCCATTTCCTTCCTACCTTTTGTATCATCTGGATTCACCACCTTTCGGTATCTCATCAGAAAACAACAAACTTCTAAAAGATAACAATCAAAAATGACAAAAATTATAAGATGAAGCAAGAACTATCATATTGAAGTCAGATACAGCAACCCAACAGCAGAAAAGAGGCCAAAGAACAGGCATATGATTCACAGACCCACTTGTTCTCACAGTCAGAAGTCCCATAAATATACTGAGCTAATAGCAATAATATATACACTTAGGACCTGGGACAGGCTTGCCTAGGCTGTGTTTTCTGCTTCACTCTCTGTGAGCTCATATGCACTTTACCTAGCTGATTCAGACGGTCCTATTCTTCTGGCATCCCTACCCCTATGGCTTTTAAAATCTGTCCACCTCCTCCATAGGATTCCCTGAATTCCAGAAGGATGGAAATTTAGACTCTGTAATTTCTACCTCTACATACAAAGATCCCCTTTGTATGTAATGTCTGACTGTGAGACTCTGCATCCATACCCATCTGCTGCAGGATGAAGCATCTCTATTTATGACTGGATAAGAAGGAAGCTCATGAGTGAGCCATGCACTCCCCAGCACCAAGGACAGTCTAAGACTGGTGCTTCCCTTGCTACTAATGGCGGTCTTCCCTGAGTGGGGAGGTGAGTTCCCAGAGAGCATTCGTCCATTCATGGGCAGACTGGGCAAGAGAGGCCCCTAGTGGGTGGATGCTTCCTTCCTTTACCAGAACCTAAAACCCTTTAGTGCATTCCAATTTGAAAATTTCCAAACTGAACTGCTGTGGTGATGGTGGGGGTTATGTGTCTGTGCGTGTGTGTGTGTGTGTGCATATGTGTGTGTGTGTGTGTGTGTGTGATATGTATGTTTCTTCTCAATAGCAGAGTTATATCTGCTTCCATGCCTGAAACAGAGAGGGTGCTTGCTGTTCCTTGTCTCTGACTATGTCTCTATGACAATTTCTTGCTCATCCTGTGAATTCTTTATTAATTCCTCCCCTACAATATAGCTATAACATTTAGTTTAATTTTCTTTCACAGCATATGTTCACTTTTGACTATTTTTGTCTATTTTGATGTTCCCTGCTATGCTCTGAGGACTACGTCTTACTCATCTTCATTTATCTATAGCACCTAGAATAAATTCATTATTACAGCAGATACTTCATACACAATTTAGCAGGGTGTCTATGACATGAATTGCACTTGTTTTAATTATGGGTACACTTGATCAACATCTTAGAGTATACAGATCTTGAGAAGATCTCCAAAGGATGTGTAATTATTAAATTGATAAAGAGAGAAAAAGAGGACCCTCCTAGCAAGCAAAAGTAACCCTATAACTGAAGGTATAGAAAAAGTACAGCCTTTTCCAGGAAGGTAGTACGGCTTTATGAATCCAACAAGTTTCAAATGTTCTGTTACTCATTTCTCAAGAACGCAGATTTTTAACAAATGAATGTCTCCCTTCCTATGTGTCCACACCCTTGACTTTGGGATCCATTTTGTTCTACAGCATAAATCTCCTTTGACTGCAAGCATGGCACCTTACAGGAAAATTGTTAAAGTTGCTATTGTGTGGTTCCACCAAATGAGACCCTTGAAAAGATGAACAGGAAAGTGCCTGGCTGCCATGTAATTGAAAGGGAGGGAGGTGGATCAGACATTGTGTGTCCTAAGGAATCACACATAGTGTAAGCAGTTCACTGATCTGTATCAACACATTAATGATTTATGTAGCTTTTAATTTACAACACAGACATATCTAAAATAATCAGGTAGAAGTAGACATTAAAAATTCACTGCATGGGTCATAAAATGATTAGTTATTCAAGTGACTTCAGATTTGTATTTCATTAAGGGATAATTTTAATTTACTTTTAAACAGTTTATATACAGAGATTTAAGGACTCTGGCAAGACGATTATGCATACTCTGGCTTTTATGTATCCAATATACTTGAGACACTCACATCTCTTTTTTTCTTACAAGCAGTATTAATTCACTTGAGGGCATACATCCAAAAAATATGGCCCATAATTTTGTAAAAACAACTTTAATTTACAGAAAATACTTAGCATTTCTTTCATTATTATTTCTATTATGTGTTCATTGTGTGGATTAGGGACTGGGGAGGCTTCTTGCTGTTCTAACCGTGAAATGGAGTCATCCAGGCATTGCCTGACCACTTTGCCTAGAAATGTGTAACCTCTGCATTCTGATTAAAATCAGAATGGCATCAGGATGCTACTGAAAGAGCCCACGGAAATCCTTTACTCAATTTGCTCATTTGTAGCTTCAAAATTGGATCCAGTGATTTAGAAGTTTGAATGAACCTTAGGTTGGAACCAGATACCCTCTTCCTGCCCAGATGCATGGTCTGTACCTTGAAGTTCCTTCTGTGTGTCTTGGCTTTTGGAACTGTTTTTACAGTTTAACAAGCGAGCTCACTGATTCACTGCAAGTGTTTATTGTCTGCCTCCTTCCTGATCAAATACTGCAGCAATCTGTAAAAACATAACCAGGCTAGGGGCAGTTTAACTCAAAATTAATCTTATCTAGGCTATTAAGCACCTAGTTCATCCAGTTTCTGCAGTTCTCTCACAATAAACATTCCAAGATGTTGATCTCAGCTCCAAAAACCAACACAATTACAAGAAAATAGCTCAGCTATTACCAGACTTACCTAAAAGGCAATGCTGCTCCTCCTGTCAGCAGTACCTCTGTCTTCAGGACACTCCCCTTCTCATTTTTATTCACTGCCATACTCTACCCGGTGGATACCTACTTCTTGCTTTCAATGGACACTTGTCATGTGGAACTTTATTGAGGTCTTTCTGAAGCTCATAATAAATCATAGACAATGCCAGACTGTCTATAACCTTCTCAAAGTCAAAGTTTGGCCCATTCCTGTTCTCGCCTAGACACAGTTTTTCTTCATCTCTCTCTAGAAGATAATTCTTATACCTTGCATGCCAAGCAAAGTTTCTATTTTCAACACACGTTGTAAATGCCAAGTTAAATGATCCAATGAACATTCCCTTAAAATATGTAACTTGTGGTACATAAGTTACCCATGCCAGGCTAATATCCTCTGTCTGCAACAAAGCCCTGATATTAATTCTAAAATTTCTGGCTGCAGACCTTTTTTTTTTCCTTAAAAATTAAAGAAATAAAATGGCAATTTAAACGCTGAATTGTATGTTTGCACATTCAGTGATGTGCCAAATATCCTAAAACCAGACTTGAAAGTCTCACTGCTCTCTCTCCACTGTCACCATCTGGAGCTCATGCCGACGTCAACGATCATTCTGTGGAGAGATCCAGGGCTCTATTCTAGTGAAAAAGATGCTAAAACTAACTTCAGTCCAAGCTTTTAGAAGCAGCCTTTTAGCTCATGTCTAGCTCTCCTTCTCTTACTTTTCTGTCTTCCGGAAGTTTCTTATCACAAGCCCAAACTCATTCTCATTTCTAGTACCCTCTGAATTCTATATGGTCACTTTTCTCAGAAAGTCTTAACATCTCTTATTTTGACTCATTTCTGTAACATGAAGGTCCTGCTCGTTGGGGTTTGTGTCCCGCCCAGTACCCCACAGCTGGCAAGCCCCAAAGAAAATCAGAGAGTCTACATTAGGTTATTAACTGATTGGCCCATTATCTCAGGCTTCTTAGTAGCTATTATAACTTATATTAACCCTTCTATGTTAGCCACATGGCTTGGTACCTGTTCTCAGCTGGGCAGCTTACATTGTTGCCTCCTTGGTGGTCTGCGCAGGAATGTCCAGGAAG
>JAQHUG010000184.1:2975450-2986066 GCA_028555095.1 Dicrostonyx torquatus
CAGAAACCCTGAAGGACTGTCATCATCTTTATGCAGATTCAACAGTCATTTTTCTGTGGGTCCTGTATGTCTAGTTCATATAGCATACAATCAAGCAGTCCAGTCAAGAGAAGTTTCTTGCCCAAATAGCTAACAAGCTCTATAAGAAACTTCTTTGATGTCCATCATCCTCTTGAATAAAATTATTGATGCCAGGAGCAGATATGTCTCATTGTCATGAAGAGTCCTAAGTTCTTAAAACATTTTCAATGCCGTATTCTGTTAGTCTTTTAAGGGTTTGAAGTATACCTATCCATCTGAAATATATCTCTGCACATCTAGAAACACTAACTAACATGACTACAAGTTTGAATATCATAGATGACTATTTATTAATCTGTATTTCTTAACTATACATTACATTTTTAAATGAGCTTCACACATATTACCTTAATTAAGAGCAGAAATATACATATAACAAATTGACCTGATATTTGTAACAATAAACCAAGCTCTGTACAAATGCAAAGAATTCATCTCTATAGCATAGCACCTTTAAATATAAACAAACATTTATAAACAATCATTTAGGGCATTTGGGCATTGTTTTCTAGACTACTTCCTACAGATTTGAGGTGCTGTTTATTAGGCCTTTCATGGGGCACCCTGTGTACTGGTCCATCTCAGCCAGGACTTCTGAAGCTGTCATGGATGTTGGACCATCTGGGCCATTGCTTCAGGGAGTCTTGTTTGATCAAACCATATTTGCCTGGAAGTAATCCACAAGTTCTCATCTTCTATGGAGACAAAAGCAAAACCCCTTTTCCAAATCATCACATGCTTAGACTCAAATTTTAAAGTCCAGATACCTTTAAAATACATGTTTTGGTTTACCTTAGCAGCCCATACAATGAAATATCTCTTTCTACTTAGGCCATACACAGACAAAATATTCAAAGGAAACACAAACACAATAGTATACAGAGTTCAGACTCTCTATGTATATTCCATCTTTATATGACTTATTTTTCTTTGCTCCTTTAACCCATAGGTCTATACTCTGTCTTTTTAAAGATGTTGTTTTGTTTTTTGAAACTATTTCTTTTTATAACTGTCTATATTCTTTTTCTTCTCTTGCCCAAGTCTACATTCATTTTTCTAGCACTGTGACCAATTCACAGGCCTTTTTCATCTGAATCTGCATTTATTGTGTATCTGTGAACATTTTATGATTAGAAGCACCTTTTTTTAAAATGTTCATCAGGCATGGCTAGGATAAACTCTGCAGCCCTACCTGCTTGTGCCACCCAGTCCAACATGGCAGAGGTATGTTTACCACCAGCTCTGCAAGCCATTCTATCTGCCCAAATTCCATGAATGTAGCAAGTCTATGTCTCCCTTAAACAACAGACCCCATTTAAATGCAGCCCCCCCATGGAAAGGACAGAATTATTTGTGCTGCCAGCCCCAGCACAAACCAGAAGGCCATTTCTTAATAAAGCTATGCAGATTTTTGCTGTTTATGCTAAGTCATGAAGCTTTCTCTTAAAGTTTCACCTCTGCTCACTGCCAGCAAACAGAGCCAATCTGAAAAACAAAAACATGGCTACCAAGAAGTTGTGCTTAACTTTGTTCTTTTGTGTCTAGATTTCTTTCCCAAGCTCTTTGAGTTCTTATGTGGATGTATCCCAATTTGGGACCCATTTTGTTAGTGGAGACTACTTGTTTGTTTCTTGGCTGCCCAGACCCAAATAATAACACAGAAACTATATTAATTACAATACTGTTTGGCCAATAGTTTAGGCCTATTTCTAGCTAACACTTACATCTCAAATTAACCCAATTCTATTAATCTATGTATCACCACAGGGCTGTGGCTTATTCTTAAGGATCCAGTGGGTGACTTTCTCTTTCAACAAAAGATACGGTGTTTCTACTTTATGTCTCTCTGACTCTGCCTACTCTCTCTCTCTATCTCTTCCAGCCTGACTATAGTCTTCCCTGCTATATGATAAAGAAACTTCTTTATTAACCAAAGGCAATAAAACATATTTATAGCATACAGGGAGGAATCCCACACCAAAAAAACCCATAATAAGATCATGAATGCTCTAAGTAGTATGCCATAAGTCTTCCATCTATCCTGGCACATACAATCTTTATATAGATTTAAAGACTCAAATATGTCCGTGGATTAGTAATAGAGAATGAAAGTAAACTTAGGATGCTGTGCCATCACTTTGTTCATTTTACACATAATTAGAGAGAAGTAGCGAGTTGGTCCTGAGCATGGTCACTGAGATAAAAGCTGTCCTTTCAGCTGTTTCAAAGACTCTATTCCTCTTCCTTTGGCTTTGGCTCAGTGAAATTTCACCAAGATATTCCTATTCATTTCCGAACCACAGCAACTGCCTGCTTCAGATATTTCCCTCCTCAAGCCACAGCTCAAAGAAAGAGCGTGACTGCATTCCTTCCTCTAGAACACAGGGAGACATATGCCATCTGAGGAGACATCCCTGCATTCCCTGGTGCCTAGGCCCCTCCACTGAGCATGGCACACATGCAATGGATTTACGTTTTCCATTTGCAAACTCACATCTCAGTTCTAAGAATAGCCTGTGGTGAGACCTTTCCCCAGGGGCTGAGATTCGCTGTGCGTGCAGCAGCTCCTTTCTAAAACCAGTCTCCTGTTCTCCTTTTTTTTTTTTTTTAGAAAAGCTCTTGGGAAAATCCCACTTGGAGGGCATGATGCACAGAAAGTGGTTGGAAATGGTTTCCTCATCTCAGAATGCAGTGACTTTAGTCCCAGATTAATGAAGAATCAGTGTGAGTTGCAGGAAATGGGTCAAACCAACAACCAAAGTTCTGGTTGGCAGAGTGAGTAGCTTCTCACTCAAAGGAGTTAAAACAACCATGTTTCTACATAAACACAGGGGCCTACCTCCTAATATTAACTAATAACTGAGTGGATTGGTCATTGTCGATGGAGACATAGGTTTCACCATTACTGCTTTTTAAAAAAAAAATTGAAATTGACAGAAAATAAAATTGTCCATGGAGGTAGAATATTAAGAGGGTATTAGGCAAAACCCATAAAACTCTATTCATGGCAGGGTGCTGCTGGAATTCTAACTCTTAGAAAACTGAGGCAGGAGGACCATGAGTTCAGGAACAGCTCTATCACATCCAACTTTTATAAAGGTTCTGACATTTGAACACATGCATGAAAAACACTTTATAGGCTAAACTATCGTGACCCCCCTTGATGACTATGTTGATGCCTCAGAACTCTGGCTTACATAAAGCAATCCAGTCTCAAAAGTTACAGTAGAGATTTTTCTCTTTGTTTCCTTATCAGTCTCAACTCTTTACCAGCTAATTCACAGCATCTAACTTCTAAACAGTTTGAATAGTTTCCATGATTGTTGAGTATAGGAAGTAAACATAAAAGACAAGAGAGAAGTTACCTGGAGTCCTGGGAGTAGCTTATTATTGGAAACAAAGGAGAGCTCAGGCTTCTTCTTCTTGTGGTCCAGTCCATACACCGATTGTCACAACTGAAAATGCCGTCCATCCCGCATCAGTTCTGTGTAGAGGAGCTGAGCCCTTCTTTACTGGCTGCCAACAACACTGAGTGAGCAGGAAGTTGTGCCATGGAGGGATTAAGGGTACCCATGTCGAAATTAGCTTGAAAATCCTGATTGGAAGTCAGTCTGCCTTGTATTGAGTTTGGCTTCAGAACTGGGGAAAAGAGAAGCTGTTTAGAGAAGCCAGTAAAGCCTCCTATTTTGTGGTCACATTGCATGTATTTAAACCCTGAGTCTGACATTTAGCAGGAATGTAACCGTGAGAAAGTTTGTTAGACTTCACAGCTCTCCTGTTCTTCAAGTGAGGTAGTAATAATGCCTATTTCCCAAGGTAGTGATATTTTAAAATGGCTATGTGCCTCAAAGACTGAGTAGCTAATAAATACTCAGAGAGTGTTTTCTCATCCTTCACATCTCTCTGTCTATACTTCTCTACTGCCCTCCCCCAGGAATTTGCAACTTTTTCACAGGTGGTACTTGTCATGTCATCACAATGTGAACTAGTTTAATATTATTGTTAGACTCACAAGATGGACCTAAATGACATTTAGAAACCACAGTCTTGGACTAATGAATTAATGTCATTGAAATGCCTGGGAAATTTGGGTTCTCTGACACAGACAACACTGGAAACAGACTTTCAAGTTTAATGCTACTCAGCCTTATTTGTATAGGAAGTATCCATTTAGCTGTTGTTGTCAGCAGAATGCATTGAAGTGTGACATAGATGTGAAGCAGTGTTTAAAATGCATGACTATATGCAAAGATGCTCATATATATGCACGTGTGCATAAATAAAATATTGGTAATAATGAATCTGATTAATATTCCCTTGATTCTCAATAACATAAATGAAGAATGTCAGTTTTTAAACACATAAGAATAGCCTAGAAATAGGAGTTCTAGCATGGACTGCAAGTCTCTTTTGACATCTTGTGACCAAGAAACTCATTCACAGAACGTTAATTTGAAGAACAAAGAAAACAAGCAGGATACTGGGGAGTCAGTCTGTGAACCCTGACAAAGAAAATTTTTCAAATGCCCAATGCTTCCATGCTGCATAAGAAACATCCTTCTGGTGGTTTCCCCTAACATTCTTGCTTGGGTTTTCTTCTTTGATGAGGGCATACAAAATGCAAATACAAGACACCAACCTCTTCATTATAGCATGTGAAAATTACCTTCACATTGATGGCACCACTAACTGTTCCCCAAAAGTGGCATATGATGTCCAGAAACCCCCCAATATAGCTACCTCTAATTCCAGGTTTAAATATCACAGGCAAAATAGAGCATAATTTTTAGCAAATAAAACTCAAGCATAGATTTGACATTTTTATCTTGCAAGGGAAAAAATGAGAGAGATTAAAATAAATTTGTCCAAAATCAGAGCTTCACTCATCGGTTTTAATTGTCTGGAGAATCTCATTTTTTTGTGTAATTCCCCACAATGAAGAAAGCAAGGAATCATGAAGAGAAAGGGGAAAATAAAGACAGTAGAAAAGCAACAGAATTTATCTTTATGAAAGCAAATTCTGCAGATATTTTGCCAAAGAGGACACATAGTGAAAATGGATTAGTTCATTTGAGTGGTTTGTGGAAAATATATATTTCCTGAAGCAGGTGGTGCTATCAAAGTGAATAGGGAGAAAAATGTCCTGTATGAAAAATACTTTTTTCAAAATGCTATTTTTCAAGTCGAAAGGCAAATGACACCAAATCCTCCTGCTGACTCTGACAGCATATTCTAATGGGCTCTGGCTGTATTTTAGAGAAACTCACACTCACATACAAACAGAAACAACGATTTTCACAAAGGATATGTATAGAAAACCATGAAGATTTCGCATTTGTAAGACAAACGACCGGCCAGATAATCAGACGAGTGAGCAAGTGCATCATTGGGAGCTCACAAGATGCACTCTTTTGAGCTGTTCCCCGTCCTGTTGTTAAAAGCAAAGGTACTGGGATGGGATAATAAACCAACCATTGCCCTGTAAATACTTTAGTAAGAGACCATAATGTAACATTATAAAACATGACCTATATTTTAACAATTGAACGAATACTTAGTATACTCTTATTCCATTATTTATCTTACTTTTAAGTATATTTTCAACTAATAATGTTCAGCTAACAGATATGTACTGAGGTCTTTCAATAGAAATAGAACATACTAGGGTGTATATGTATCACTTACATTATGTAACTAATGAATTCTCATCTTTAAAGTAGCTAACTTATCTTTGCTCTTGCCTGGTGGGGATAATCTATGCAATATTATTATTGAGGACATTCCTATCCAATGTCTATCCACACAACTGCTATTCAGATGGTAACTAAGATAGGGCCCCTTAAAAGTAGATGGTGAAGTTCATACCCAGAAGCACGTTGTGGTTTTCAGGCATGCACTTCATTCATTCATGGACACCAAACCTTTCCTTGGGGACCACTCCACACTTTTAAGCATACTAAGAGCCAACCTAAATCTCAGCTCTTACACAAGGTGCCTCCTGATTCCGCCACTGCTCCCACAAATTCCTACAAATATTTAGCTTCTACCATTTATTTTATACCTAATTACATGTCTACATTGGTTATCAAAGTAATTTATAATTATATAAACTGTCTCCAATAAATATTCCCTCAATCGTTGAATTCTCCATTTAAACTTGCCTTCGAGTTCTTGCCAGGACACAGAGGCCAAATACTGACTTTTAGTCTTCCTGGTGTGTTCACTCAGGGCCCTTTTCTTTTTCTCCTTATGTGATTAAACCACTGACATTCAGTGTCTCAGGCTACAATGCCCTGAGAAGACACAATTTCATAACCTTCTATGCAGTATACAAGGAGCCATGCATGACTTACATGTTCCCTCTCTACCACCTTAATACATTCTGTGTGATGTGGGATTCTGCTCTGTATGCTATGAATATGTTTTATTATCATTGGTTAATAAAGAAACTCTTCAGCTTATATCTGGGCAGAATATAGCTAGGCTGGAAAAGATAGAGAGTAGGCAGAGTCAGAGAGATGCCATGTAGCTGTCAAATGAGAAAGATGCCAGAACAGAACCTTACCCAGTAAGCCATAGACTCATGGTGATGCATGGATTAATAGAAATAAGTTAATTTAGGATGTAAGAGTTAGTTAATAAGAAGCCTGAGCTAATAGGCCAAACAGTGCTGTGATTAGTATAGTTTCTGTGTGATTATTTGGGTCTGGACAGCTGGAAAATGAAAGAGCAGTCTCCTTCTACATCTGTGGGTTCCATCCTTTGGTTGTCTTCTGGATATTAAAACAGTCATCTCTGTTGAGTGTTCCTGTGGTCCCCTCTGCTCACCCAAGATGCAGTAGCCAAAGCTGCCTTGTTAAAATTACAAGAAATGTTAGCAAGGGTGACTCAGCAGTTAAGAGATGTTGCTACTCTTGGCAAGGACATGAATTTAATTTCCAGAACATGTATCCAGCAATACACAACTTCCTATAACTCCAGCTCCAGGGAATCAGATAATCTTGCTGGCTTCCTCCACTACCCATATCTATGCCCAACCACATAGACACATATTCACGTAAATAAAATCTTAAAATTATCTTCAAAAGCAAACAACAGAGAAGTAGAGACTTGTCCTATCTTGCGGGTATTTATGATGCTTCACTAGAGGCACTCGTTACAAACCTCAAGGTCTCTTGCAATTAGTCTCTCTTATTAACAGTTCATCATGGGAAAAGAGTTGCCAAACGGACTGGTAAATATCTTTATTGGGGGTGGGTTGGAAACCTAAGATTAAGTGCTTTTCTCCTCCAGTTTTAACTTAGCAAGCAGAAATAGACTCAGTTTATAGCAATAAAGGCACTAATTAAGCAGAGTATGGGAAAATGTCAATGGGAATTGACAGCTGTGACTTCACAGTTAAAATATTAAGTAAAAGTTGCCTGCATTCCATTTCCTTTCTCTGCCCTATCCTCCTCCTTGCTTCTCTAGTGTTTGATTAAATACACTACAACAAAAACATCAATTCACTCTAGTTAGAGAGTGAGACATTGTGAATTAATGAAGGTAGACTCATGGCCAGTTTGATTCAATCCTATTACTTTCAAGTACTCATGATAACTGGACCTTAATTTTTCCAGCAAAGAAACTATTACTATTATTTAGCACATAAGATGTTGATTAGCTAAAAGTAATTTATAACTGGGAAACACATATACCTAATTTACATATATATATAGTTACACACATATATGTTTATATGCCTACACATATGTGAATGTACAGGCAATGTTTATACTGACAAAATTCTAACTTTATGCATATTTGTGACTGACAATTCAGGGCTTATTAGTAATCATCATTTCATAAGATACTTGATATTTTATGCTTTAGAGCACAGGTTTTTCTACTATACTTTATCCTTTGGTCCCTCTGTTGAAGAAAGGGTTTTTATTTAAAGCAATTTTTAGTCCCATCTTCTAATTTTGGTGACATTTGAATTGAAAGACTTTGCTACAAGAAATACCAACTTTAAATAATAATATTTGTTTCAGATTAATTCCAATGAGAGACAAATTCATTTCTGAGCTAGCAGATATGAGTTTTGAAGTTAAACATTGCTGGGCGGAAATCTTAAATGCAAGGATGACCCAGGCTTCATTACCCAGCATCATACTTAGAGCAGCAACACTTCTCTTTTTAAGTTGTATTTATCGAAAGCTAACCAGCTTCTGAGCATTTAATTGAATATATCAATTTTCAGTAGGCTAGAATTGTGTTTATTTAGAAGGTTGTTCTCAAAGTGTTTCCCCCACAGCACGGGAAATCTGTAATATATTTTTGTGTGTGAGCAAAGCTCAGGGTGTTGCTGTAATTTGCTGTTGCAATCATATTGGTTATTCTGGCAGAATGCAGCCCTGGATCTCACATGGCAGTTTACAAATTAGAACCTGTAGAAATAATTAAAAAAAGGAGATATGTACAGGAATGCTACGTGAAAATGCAAAGCTCCAGCAGCTTGCTCAGTTGACTGATAACTAGACGTGAGGCAAAGACTAATTGTGCTTATCTGTGTTTCGGAGTGAGAACAACATACGGGCTGGCTCTGCTGTAGCAGGGAAAAAGGAGGTACACAGTGCTTTGTTCACTTAAATACTAATAGAATAAAAAAGAACCAATACCAGGAAATATATGAGAGAAGGCTCAGGGAGAGGGTACAGCGTGTGTTATACAGACTCTTAAGGACTCTTTCTGCCTTTTAATAATTCTTCCATCACTAACATATTTTGTTTTCTTTTTATCTAAAGCAAAACATCTGCCTAAACTGAAAGCTGAACTTGAACATGCTTCTTCCAGCTGCATGTCTGATATCTTGGACCTAGATTCCCTACCATTTTCTTTTGTCTTTTCTATCCACACCATAGCATCTAACACATACTTAGGAATGAACTATACACAATGTATTCGTTTATTTATAAGTAACCAAACGATGATATATATATATATATATGTAGATATATATATATATATATATATATATCACATGTATTTAGTCTCAGAAATGCTATTAAGCACAAACTCATAGAAGGCTTTTTTTCCTCTTCCAGTAGCAGATAACTAAAATTCCAGAGTCAACGCTTCAGTATCCCAATGAGAATTATCATCCCACAGGCCTGGACCCAAACTGGAATAACTGTCACAAGCAACATTAATTGCCCACCTTACCAGCAGGGGTAAAGTGAAAATTGATGTGTGGAAAAAGAGACAGAAATCCCAGATCTTTCCAAGAGATAGCCACTAGGGACCTGAAGCAGCCCATTACAGGAGAGCTGTGTGGAGACAGGTGTGTTGTCTCTCTGGACTATTCCTGTAGCCTGGGTAAATAGATACTCTAATTCCTTGGAGTCAGGAAATATTCTTTGGTTTTTCTGCTAATCATATGGAGACTGATATTTGTTTTGTGGGGTAATGAATTTTCTAATTTTGAGTAATTAAACTGGGAAAGCCCAGTTGCTTGCCTAATAGGACCCAAAGATCCTACAGAGACGTGCTAATCTTCACCCACATCCAATTATGTGGACCTGTCTCTTTCCCAGAAACCCCATCTCTGCCTTTGGAAGAGAAACAATGCCATTCTTAAAGGACTTTGGCACAAAGACCTTATCTACTCGTTTTCACAATCTTTCCCCGTCTTCATGCTTCAGGCTCCCCACATCCCTTCTCTTTATCCCCCAGAGATAGGTGCCATGCAATGTATCTATATGATGCTTCTCTGTCTTTCTACATGGGTGATTATCAGTCAAGTTCAGAATTCATATTTCTTTGCAGCTTCCATAACAACATGAAGTATACAGAGTTGTCAAATTACAATGCCGTTGGTGAGGTCTAGATGCTCTGCTAACAACCAGGGTGCAGTGCAAGATTTTGATCAGTATTCCTCTGCCATTTTCTGTATTATCCACTATATGTATGCACATATTTATTTAATGGGTCGGTCACTGTACACTACAACTGTTAACATGAAGTCCCCGAAGAAAGAACATTAGTGTCCATCTGTCCAATCTCTTTAGAGAAGAATCAAACACAAAGTTTTATATGGGAAAGCATGCAGTGTCACCAAGCATCTGATAGAAGAATAGAAACAGAAGGTCGTTGAGCCAGATATTAATAAACTTGTCAGTCTAAATTTTCTGGAACCTGATAAATCTCTGGGGAAATATGCATGCAGAGTATGACATCACCACTTGAAGAAACATAGGGTGGTGTCTGTACTAGGAAAGAGTGTAGGGCAGAGCTTACCTCCTTACCTCCCAGACTATAGCTGACTGGGAAGTTCATTCCTCGAGTTCATATGATGTTGGATTTATTGTGTCAACAATGAGGTTCCCGGCTGTTTTGTCATAGTTGTTTTTCTATTGTTATGATAAAATTACATGATCAAGACAATTTATAGGAATGCAAGCTGGTACATCCCCTTTGGATGTCAGTGTGATGATTTCACAGAAAATCTTCAAGACCCAGTAATACCACTTTTGGGTATATATCCAAAGGATGCT
>JAQHUG010000184.1:2998326-3018023 GCA_028555095.1 Dicrostonyx torquatus
GTGGGACACAGCAAAGCTGGGGAAAGGGGATAGGATGTCTCCTAATCGAGCAGAGAGGCTGGGGGCTATAGTTGATCTTACCCTGAGTTGAGCCGGTGGATCTGAAGCTGTGGCACTCACCAAGGACTCGCCGCCATGAAAAGGCTTGGTTCTTTCTTTTACCAATTACAAAAGATATAATGGTTCAGAATCATTTTAAGACCACATATCCACATATTAAAACTAGAGAACACAGATGACTGCATTATTGACACCAGTTGAGTTTTCATGAATATAAAATTATAGTTCCAGAGATATTACTAAGACATTGACACTTAAATCACTGTTTAAATATGACTAAGTGTCAGTATCAGATAAAGGGCAGAGCTGGGTAATGATGTAGAATTACAAGAAGCCTTAGAATGTCCTCCATGGATAGAAAATTTAAGGAGGGACCAAAGGTGGAAGCTGACTCATGATGGTTCAAAATATCATCAGCAATCCTGTACAAGCTTGATTGATACCACTATAGTTATAGCATATTATAGATTTCAATTTTGAATTAGGAAGACTTAGTTTCTACTAAAATTCATGATAGTTCTATATAGAGACCAAAAAGGACACAAAGATCAGCCATTACAAAAGAAACTCTAATGCAACATTCCAAATTTTTTGTAAAATATTTGTGACATTAAAATTTATAGTTATTTAATTAAAAATTTGTTGAAAGGAAGCTGCTTATCTGCTTGTCAGCTACTCAGCCCTGAAATAATCACATAGAAACTATATTATTTAAATCACTGCTTGACCAATCACTTAAGTGTACTGCTAGTTAGTTCTTACATATATTATTAACCCATTTCCAGTATTTTACATTTTTCCATGAGGTTCGAGGTCTACTGGCAAGGTTCCAGCGTCTGTCTCCAGTGAGGCTACATGGCTTCTCTTTGACTTTGGCTTCTTTTTCTCAGCATTCAGTTTAGTTTTCCCTGCCTAGCTAAGTTCTGACATACTATAGGTTCAATGCAGTTTCTTATTAATCAATAATAATCGCAGCATACAAAGGGAAATCCTACATCAAAAACCCTCTTATCCTTTGCTGTTTTGCAGTACCATTTAATTCTTTACCATTTCATTTGATTTGTATATGTGTATAAAAAAACATATGCATTTTGGTGGCCATGAATGCCCAAAGAAGGCAATACACACACACACACACACACACACACACACACACACACAAACACACACACATTATATATATATATATAATATATTTTATATAAATATAAATTATATAATATTTTATATTATATATATTATATATTTATATATATATATAAAATGTAGTATAATACATAAAGTAGTGTAGTATATATACATAAATACACACATCTCTCTCTCTCTCTCTCTCTACACACACACACACACACACATATATATATATATATGTCAAATATACATATATATTTGACCGTAGTATAGTATAGTGGCCAATTGTTTGTTTCCTGGCCGCCCAGACTCCTGAATTAATCACACAGAAACCATATTTGCAATACTGTTTGGCCAATAGCTTAAGCATATTTCTGTCTAACTCATATATCTAAACTAGCCCATCTCCATTAATCTGTTTATCGCCACAAAGCTGTGGTTTACTGGGTAAAGTTCCAGTGTCTGTCTCCAGTGGGGCTACATGACTTTTCACTGACTCCACCATCTTTTTCCCAGCATTCAGTTTAGTTTTCCCCACCTGCTTCTGTTCTGCCCTGCTCTGCTATAGGCTCAAAACACTTTCTTTATTAGTCAATGGTATTCATAGCATATAGAGGGGAACCCCATATCATATGACTTTTAAGGAAACTAAAGTCATGATGACTACATTTCCTACATCTAAGAAGGCAAAGCATGACCTACACTGTAGCCTTGTATGAAGCAAAAGAGGTAGTGATTCTGACATAGATACAGGACTTCTGTTTGGAAAAATACATGTCATTTATTTCTAATATTTTCACCCATTCCAGAACTTTCCATTGGGATTTGGTTGGCAAATTCTGGATTTCCCATTCTGTCCAAAGCAAATCAATTAAGCTCCATACTCTTTGGTAATCCTAGCAATGTATGGTGTCTTCATTTCCATGTTAATGGTCCCAGTTAATTCCAAGGAAAGCAATAGTGTCCGAGTAACAAGCTTGCAATTTATTAAGACCCATCTTCAGAAATAGTGACATGGCTCAAACTTTAATAATAGGCATTTTTGTCTTTAAAACATTCTGAATTCTTGACAATACCAGGTTTTGTAGTCCACGAAATTTTCCGTCATAACCACTGTCTGTTTTTCTTAAGTTCGAGGCCTCAGCTGTAACCTCAGATTTGTCCCTTTTACGCAGCAGCAGTTACCAGGTGGGCTTGTGGCTTTACTTCCCTTAATTTAGCTATCAGACAACCATAAGCATATAAAAGAATGTTTCTAGAAAACGAACCAATTATTTAGAAACTGTGGGACTAAAAGTACTGCCACCGTTTTGCTAGACTCAGTGCTGAGTAAAGTATTCTTTGGGAGACTTATTTTGGTGAGGTTTTTAAGATTTTGTTTAATTTGCAAGAGAAAAAGACAAATGCTTGAAGTGCAGGAAAAGGTAAGCTTGAATAGGAGCAATGTGGCACACCTTATCTTCATTGGAAGTCAAACCACATCCTTTATCTAAAGAGCTATAAACTTCCCTAGAGCAGGCCAAGAGGCATTTGCCTTGCTGGCCCTAAAATTCCAGGTGACATAAAGCTTACCTTCCTTCCACCAAGTGATTCTCTATAACTTAGAAAACTCTAAGGTACAATTTCTTATGGAAGATAAATTAACATCTGCATTCACGATGGCTTAAATGAGAGTAATGGTAGGGTCCTCTATCTGAATACTGTAGTTGGTAAAACTGTTTGGGAAGGATTAGGAGGTATGGCCTTGTTAGAGGAGGTCTGACATTGAAAGGGTAGTGGGACTTTGAAGTTTAAAAGCCTGTGTTATTCCCAGTTAGCCTGCACTGTCCTTCCCCACCCCACCCCAGCCTTCTCTCTGCCTCTTGCATGTGGATCAGATGTAAGCACTCATCTACTGTACCAGTGCCATCCCTCCATGGTATTCATGGAACAACTTTCTGAAATTATAAGCAAGTACCAAACATACAGACTTTTAATAAGTTGCTTTGGTCATGGCGTTTCTTCACAGTGATAGAGTTAACTAAGGCAATGCTCTTGCCGTTCGCTTTCAAGTTGTGCATATCACACTTGCAGCATTAACCAAGAACTGAAAAAGTTGTCTTAAGATTTAGACAAACCTTAATAAAGTCTCAAACTTAGGAAGTCCCATCTCTTTCTCCTCTTCCCTGGCATATTTCCGCTCTCCCCTCTGCTCCCTCTACCCACTTCCCCTCTTCTCCTTTCTGTTCTATTTTACTTCTCCTCTCTTTGCTCTCTATCCTCCATACCCTCACCACTATTATTTCTCCCCTCTCCTCTCACCTATCCTTTCTCTTCTTTCTATCTCTTTATCCTCATCTTTATCTTACCTCTTTTCTCCTCTCCAATCGTATCTTCTTTTTGCTCTCTCCTTTAGTTTAACCACCTTCCTTCTACTTTACTTCTTACTGTCTCTCTGTCTCTCTCTATCTCTCTATCTCTCCTTCCTCTTCTTCCTTTCCCTCTCCTCTCTCTCACTCCTTCCACAGATAACCTGGTTGAAGCACAAAGATTCCCTGTCATTTATCTTTCTTCTCATTTTCTTTGCAGGCATCTGCGTCACATTCTAAAAACAAAACAAAAAACTACTCATCATTCTGTTTCTTGAAACATCCCTGGGGGAAAGCCATGAAAATAGTCTAGTTCTTGATATTCTTGAGCTGATAAGAGAAAGAATGAAATGTCTCTTTCAAATGCCAGAAGTTGTATGAAACACCCTAAGAAACAAAAGGAGATACTTGGAAAAACTAACAGATAAACATCCATAAAAATGAATCTATACCCCTTTCTTACACTTGGAAACATTTCTTTATCTCTTCCTTAGAAAACATTACCTTGTATATAGTTAGAGACTTTTATTCTACAATTTGTTTATTTTGGGGACTGGAGAGATGACTCAGTGGTTAAGAACACTTGCTGCTCTTCCAGAGGCCTGGGTTCAATTCTCAGAACCAACATGTCAGTTCGCAACTCTTTGCAACTTCAGTTCCAAGAATACTGGTATGCTCACATAGACAAATGTGCAGAAACAAGCACCACTATACATAAAATAAAACTAAATTTACAAAAGAGAGGTACATTGCTTTTTTCAATGTCATTGAAAAGCAAAAGAGAATAAAAGGTTTATTTATCTTTATATTATATATGTGTGTGTGTGTGTGTGTGTGTGTGTGCACGTTTTGTCTGAATGTATATGATCTATGTATGCATCTAGGATTTGTAGAGGTTGGAAGTAGGTATCAGATCCCCTGGAACTGAAATTATGAATGGTTATCAGTTTCCACATAGGTGTTAGAAACCTGAACCCAGTTCCTCTGCTATCAACCTCTTAGCCTTCTCCTTAGCCACATCATCAAAGACTATGTGTCATATGAATATCGCTTTTTTTTCCAGGGAAAATAGGTAGCAAGCACATTACTTGATGTGTAAATGCCAAAGTCAGAAAAATACTCCTAAAAGTTCTTGAATCAGTATTATAAATATTAGAAAACTTTATTAGACTCTTTTATAATCTATACATGACTTCTGTTTTACAAGAAAAGGGACTAAGCCAGGGTGTTGATAAAGTGACACAGACAATCAAGGTGTGACTTTTGACACAATCACTGTTACATTGAACTTTTTTGTTAGATCAATTGAAGTGTGCCACAGATAACCAAAGCACAACAAGACACTAGAGTGACTGACTAGAATAGTCTCTAACCCACAGTAACTGAGTGTTCCTGTTGCTTCTCTCATTTCACGTATTTGTGTTTATTCTTGTCTGATTGATATGTTTTTATTCTTTTTAAATCCTTTGTGGTGACGGTGTAGTTCTCTAAATGCCATCCTTCAGGTAGTTCTCATGTATGCTGCATATTGATTTGTTCTGTGCCTCAGTACCAGGTTTAAAAAATGTGGATGTGAACAGAACTTTCGTTTTTCATTGCTGATGTTGCTTCTGTCTTAGATTTATGGAAATCGATACTAATGAGTTTTAATCATTTAACCACAACTTATATAATATGGTAATAATTTGAAACATTAAGTTTCAACTATGGTTTCAAAGGCATTAAATTCAAATTGAATTTTTTATTGTTAGAATGATTCTTTTAGCTTTTCAATAGAGGAGCTTGAATCTTACATTTTCTCACATCTACTTGGTCTTTAGCCAAGATTGAATGAAAATACAGTACACAGAGAATCAAACTAAAAACAAATTGGTTGGGATTTCTTAAAGGGAGTATCCAATATTCAAAACTGCAGACCACATTTATAAAAAACATGGTTTCATAAAATGTCCAAGGTAGATATTAGAACAAAAATGAGATGGGGGAGGATAAAGAGAGATTGAAGTGTAAAAGGTTTTGCTTCTTTTTCTTTTTGTTTGTCTTGTGAAAACATATGAGAAAACTCAGTTTCCTTTTCAGGGGTGACAGTGACTTTAAGGTTTAATGGATATCTCCTTCCTTTTAGGGGTCCATCTCTAAAGAGATGTAAAAGCAATAACCCTGCAGCCAATATGGTAACTGCCACTTCAGATAATCTATCAGTCACTGCACAGTGGACCCATTTCTAACCCTTCTTGTTACTTAATGGCCAACCATCACCAATATCACAAAATGTCTAACTAGCTACCAACTCGAACTGAAGGATTTTGTTACTTTCTATTTTTCATACAGTAAATATTTCTCTCTATTATGAAGGAAAATGATATTTTTAGGCTAATTCATAACACTGTTAAGTGTTCATTTCAAAATCTGATTGAGAAAATGTTACTCGGTTTGATAATCATCTCAGATGTATTTTCCAAATGGTTTATTATGGAAAATAATTTTATCAATAGCATTAATAAATCAATATCCACCAAACAGTGGCTCTCAAGGTTGTGTACAGTGTGCCAAGTGTCATGTGAGGTGAATAGAAAAGACACTGAATAATGAATTATAAAGACAAATGAATAGCAATGACATTAAATGTGAGCAAGAACAGGGGATGTCAGAGTTTCAAAATGCAGTTGGATTATTTCTCCAGTTTAGACCCTACTCTGGATTCTGTCCACTTGTAATCCCTTTAGCAATAGTCCTAGTCACTTCCTGGTAGTCATTTGGTTAAGAGTCAGCACTCTCAGTGGTCTAGAGTCCACTAGTAGAAACTGGATGTGTCCTCTCCTGGGCGTTTCCCAATGTGCACAGCTTCTTCGGTGTACTGAATTTTCTGTCCAACAGTCATCGGGGAGATATTTGAACAGGATTTTAACAAAGTTGGCCGTGTGAACTGGAGTTATATAGTGTTAGAAAGAAAAGGTAGAACACCTGAGAATCAGACTTCTATTGCCTCTATGCCAGGCATAGTAGCTACAGGTAATTCTGTGAGGCATTTAATTCTGATACATGTGTATGTGTGTGTGTGTGCGTGTGTACACACGCACACACATTTTATGGTAAGGATATAAAGTTCTCACACATCTGGTTAACAAAATAATTCAGATGCACTAAAGGTGTTCTCATGGTTGAAATAAGACATTACAAATGATCATTGTGTGCCTGAGGAAGACGGAAATGTTTTTAAACCTAGCCTATTAACTTATTTTTTACTCTGTTTATGTAGATAATAAACTTTTATAATGGCGTGTGCTTGATTCAGTTTAGGTGGGAGTGTTCTGCCTGCCCTGGTTTGCTTTTGAGGCTATTTCAAGACAAGCCCATATCTTGATGAGGTTATATCTTCAACAAGATGCATTTAAAATATCCAATGTTACATTTGTGTAAGTGTGTGTATATTAAAATTAACCTCCAAATTCTTCCAGGATTTTTAACAGTAATAGCAAGATAGTTTCTTGAAATGGCCAACTTGACTAACAACATTTAAATGTATGAATTCAGATTTATTATTAGATTGTCTTAGATTTGTCCATAAAGACATACAACTAATTAAAAGTATTGACCTTAGAAAGGAAATTTTGTGGTCTGGATTGACTTTATGACGTGGTTTCACTACTTTTGTTATTTAAAATAAAAGTGTATAATGAAACAGCATTGAAGTCATATGCTACAGAAACAGTTTCTGGCCCAGAAGCAAGAAATGATATGATTTTTACAGGTGCATGGTGATAATTAAATGAGGCCCACCAGAGCCCATAATAAAGGATAACAAATGTTTGTTGGGGATCACTCACTATAGAAAGCCACTGCATTCCAAAGCTCTGTGGATGATGGGTTGCTAACTGAACCCCTACCACCAAACAAATAAAAGAAAAAAGAGGGACGAGCATGCTTCCTGTCTGTGCCTATGGTACCTCAGCCCTGCCCTAATGGGCTGGTATCAAAAAGGTTATTGGTTGAATGAATTCCCACAACAGGTCCACCTTATAACAAACATTATGCAGAGAATGTGCCTTCAATCTGTGTTTACACAATGGAGGACCATAGAATGAAAGGTAAAATATTTAGCTTTTAATATGTTCTCATTTTTTAAGATGTATTTAAATAGAATGGGTCTAATGTCCAACTATTTCCTATTGGCTTTACCTAGTAGACCAGCTGTTAGAGCCTCTTAGGTAAATAATTAAATGTTTAAAAAAATGCACACAAATACATATATAAGCAATAGGCTGGAACAAATAGAGCCTCAATGGGCCATTTGGAGCTTGGGACAATTGGAAGATTATTGAGCTGGTAGCCCACTGTGGCTCATACTAACATTTTCAGAGCAGGTTAAAAATGCTAACCTGAGCTTGCTTTAATGAAAGTCCTTAATGTGTAAGATTAAAAAGTCATAATGGAATGTTATTATACAAGGGGCAGCCAGGATTAAGAAGTGGTCTGAGTAATGCTGTTTGTTAAACATGCTTTATCTCACACAAGGGAGCCAGCAATCTTGATGCATTCTGAAGCAAAATAAAAGAATTTTAAAAAATGACCCTGGAGTTCTATATATGTAGATGTATTTTATGCATTTATTTATTCATATGTATATTTTTAATTTAAATATATGTTAAAAGAAGTTTTGTAGATACTTTGTTTAAGTTATGTTCAAAAAATCATAAAGATATTACCTTTCAACTGATTTATTTTTAACCATCTGTGAGCTGCTGTTAGTTTCGTGAGGGGCAAGTTCTGCTTAGAGTCAGGTTATCAGTTGATGACACTAAGAAAAATGTCATATTTTAAAGCCACTCAAGACTGGGAAGTGATGTTCTTCTTCCTACCATATTGGATTAGTCTCTTGCTCACATACCTGTTTAATCATCTGAAGAAGATGATGCATTGGTCAAGAAGATTTCTGCTTGTGTATGGTTCACTGGACAGCTAGTATATCATAGTATTGATGATCCCACATAAAACTAAATAAAAATCAAGAAAATTATCCTTGCAATAAGTCTTATTCTCACTCCCATCCATTTACAATTTACATCATCTTTGTTAAAGATAACTGTTTCCCACAGAGCCCTTCTTCAAGGGCTATAGTTGCATGTTCAGGTCTTGTTATAAGACTGCTACTACATGGAAAACATAGTTGCTGATCTACACAGTTTGTTAACATAGTGTCAGTAGAAAATGAAAGGAGAATCACAAAGGTCTATAGACTGTTAAAGACTTACTAGATAAGTAGCATTTATTCAATAACTATTATTAAGCATTTGCTGCCTACAGAACACAACCTAATAGGCACAAATTCATCATCTTCCATGTTACTGAAATTCATGCTCAGCCTGGATTCATTAAGAAATTGCATAAGGTCCTATTGGACATGCATACCTTAAAAACACCTATGCAAAGCATGGTAGTATTTGAAGTGTGTATTAAACAGAGGCCAAATCTGGATAGGGCTTGAAGCCTGTGACAAATAGTGGCCAATACTGGGGTGCTGATTAAATCGTGTGTTAAGTAGAGATCAGTGCTGGGATAGGGCTTGAAGCATCTGTTAAATAGAAGCCTAGGCTACAGTACAGATTGAAATGTGTGTCAAATAAAGACCAATACTGGGTCAATCACAGGAGGTGACAGTGACTCACAGCAGATTCAATAGAGGGCACATGCTGCCCCACTATCAATTCCTCTGTCTTTGGTGGCCGCAGTGATAAGTGAATATCCTGATGCTCGTGGACTTAATGTTCCACGATGATAGTATGATTGTTCCAAGTTTGAAAAGAAATGGGAGATTTGTGTAGTCAGGGGTAGCAGCGACTAATTTATAAAAATAGTTTTTCAGTACCACTCTTCTCAGAATTATTAAAACAATCCAATGGGCTTCCAGAAACCATCCCAACATGCAAGGACATGCAGTGTTTAAAAAAAATAAGCAGCATTATCGTGAAAATACCTGCAAATGGCTCTCTTAATTAATGGCCATGTTTTGCTTTAAACTTTTTCTAGATGAGAACAGGGTATCATGACTTCAGAACTTGGGTCTAAGGATTTGTTGCTTTGCAAAAGAGGTTCTTCTTTTCTTTCCACAGAGGATGAGATCCTATGGAGTCCTTCCATACTAATGTGATTTGATGAACCAAGACCATCCAAAAGGTCTCTGTGAATACTCCAAAAATTACTTTGCCCAACAAAAAGCAGGAAGCAGTTTGGAGAGAACTATGCGCAAATTCACTATATGATTGTTTATAACAGTTTCTTTGCATGTGTAGGGGAATATGTTATAGAGATTTGCATTGATATGGATCTTGGTTTATTGACACAAATTTAAGATCAATTTTGTTATATATATTTATCAAATTTTTTGCTCTTGATTAAGGTATTGTGTTTGAGAAGCTCATATAAATATAATGGATAATTAAGAAATGAAGCTTAATAGATAATCATCGATAATAGTCAAGCTTGTAGTCATGTTATGTTTTCTAGATGCATAGAGATAGATTTCCAAGTACCTAGCTGGGAGATCCCTGTGAATACCTGGGATCCCCTCTAGAGACAAGTCTCTTGCAAATCGTAGAATGACTCCTGTTAATGTAGATATCTTATTCCCTTCTCCAATATCCACCTTTCCTCCATCTCCACCCTCCCACAACCCCAGGCTCTCCCTGGTTCTTCCTTTCTCCCTTCTATCCCCTCCCTTTCACCTACCCCCTCCCCCATTCGCTACCCCCACCCCCATCCCCACTCCCGTGCTTCCAACTTTTGTCTGACGATCTTGTTTGCTTCCGACTTCCAGGAAAATCTATATATGTTTTTCTTTGGGTTCACCTTGCTATTTGGCTTCTGCAGGCTTGTGAGCTATAAGCTTAATGTCCTTTGTTAATGGCTAAGGTCATGGCAATTCTTCCAAAGGCAATATATAGATTCAATGCAATCCTCATTAAAATCCCAACAAAATTCTTCATAGAACTTGAGAGAATAATAACTAATTTGATAAGGAAGAATAGAAAGTCCAGGATAGCCAAAACAATCCTATATAACAAAGGAACTTCCGGAGGCATTACCATCCCTGACTTCAAACTCTATTACAAAGCTACAGTATTGAAAACAGCTTGGTATTGGCATAAAAACAGAGACATTGACCAATGGAATCGAATTGAAGATCTGGATATTAGTCCACAAACCTATGAACACCTATTATTTGACAAAGAAGCTAAAAGTATATAATGGAAGACTGAAAGCATCTTTAACAAATGGTGCTGGCATAATTGGATGTCAACTTGTAGGAGAAAGAAAATCGATCCTTGTCTATCACCATGCATAAAACTTAAGTCTAAATGGATTAAAGACCTCAATATAAATCTGACCACACTGAACCTCATAGAAGAGAAAGTGGGAAGTAGCCTGCAATACTTGGGCACAGGAGATCACTTCCTATGTAATACCTCAGTGGCACAGACAATAAGAACAACAATAAATAACTGGGACCTCCTGAAACTGAGAAGCTTCTGTAAAGCAAAGGACACAGTCATTAAGACAAAAAGGAATCCTACTGAATGGGAGAAGATCTTCACTAACCCCACATCAGACAAAGGCCTGATCTCCAAGATATACAAAGAACTCAAGAAACTGGACGTAAAAATTCTAAATACCCCAATTAAAAAATGGGGTAATGATCTGAACTGAGAATTCTCAACAGAAGAATTTCGAATGGCCAAAAGATACTTAAGGTCATGTTCATCTTCCTTAGCGATCAGGGAGATAGATTTCCATTAGACAAATATTTTTCAAATCTTTGAGAGACCTTCAGAATATGGTATTTGAAATGTTTAAGAAATTAGGACTTTTTATGACAATGATACATATCTGCTCCTGGCAGTGCCAATATACTTCAAGAAGATGATGGACATCTAAGAGGCTCCTTATGGAATTTGCTAGCCATTTGAGTAAGAAACTGCTCTTGCCTGGACAGCTTGATATTTTTCTGTATGAACTGGACAAGTAGGATCCACACAAATGACTGCTGAACTTGCCTAAAGGTGAGACAATCCTTCGTGGCTCCTGTTTTATGAAAGGGTCTGCAAGACATTCTTCAGGACACACAAAAATGTGAGTGACATACTGCCAATATAGGTGAAACTGTCATTGAAATTTCCTGCGTCATGGGAAACTCTGCCCGATACTATGGGGCAGTAGACTGAAGATGGTTTCCTGCAGCATTACAGAAGGCCTTTGGGTGACTGTTGAGATAGCAAGATGTCTCGGTCAATTCTAGAGTTTTAGAATTTGCTTACAATGAACTTTCTGTTTACTTAGGTAATATATCCTTCTGGAGTCTTTGATGGAGTTGAAGAACAGATAGTTATAATTCTAGTTTTCCTTAGTTATGAAAAACACCTAAAGTGTATCTAAACATTGTAACTTTAATTCTTGCCTGATACCTGTTTTGTAATTTTACTATGTTCACATTAAAACCTTTCTTTTCAGTTAGACAGAAAAGGGGAGGTTATGTGTGTTTCCCCTATGTATACTATGATTACCATTGATTAATAGAGAAACTGATTTGGGCCTATAGCAGGGTAGAACAGAGGTAGGCAGGGAAAACTAAACTGAATGCTGGGAGAAAGAAGGTGGAGTCAAGAGATGCCATGTAACTGTCAGAGGGGTATTAGCTGAGTTGCTAGCTGGAATCTTGCCTCATAGCAAAATATAAAATAATGGAAATGGGTTAATTCTAGATACAAGAGTTAGCTAGCAATATACTTAAGTGAGTGGCCAGGAATGATTTAAATAATATAGTTTCTCAGTGATCATTTCATGGCTGAGCAGCTGGGGATGAACTAACAGCCTCTGCCTATAGAGACCTCCAAGCATAAAATTATTTTTGTTGTTATTCCATACTGTAATTTTGCTACTGTTCTGAATAATAATGTAAATATCTGTGCATTCTGATGGTTTTAGATAACTTCTGTGAAAGGGTTGTTCTACCCCCAAAGGCTTCATGATTCACAGGTTGAAAACTGGAGACCTAGGGAATCTCTATTATGATAATTTTTCCCAAGACAAAACAGAGAGCATGAAGGCTAAAAGTATCTGGATAATTCAGGATTTATTCAGAGCATGTAATCCTAACAGCCCTGAAACTGGGTCCCTGAAACTCCAAGTTCCAGGAGCCTCAAGCTCTGTGCACATTGACCAATTAAATTAAAACAAAGAGAATTAATCATACAGATAATTCCAGCAGAGTAATATTTCACATCAAGTATCTACTCTGAGACCCAGAAATAAAATGTTCTTTAAGTGCAATTAGTTGGTTTTGTTGGTTCTTTTTCTTCATCATCCAGACAATATAGACCTGGCATCCTTAGTCACTGTGTGACTATCTCGGCTGCCCACCAAACCGTTTCCTTATTTTACTGTGAAAATGAAATCCAAGTACTTATTTAGAAGCTTGGAAAGGCCAAGCCTAGGAAATGGATGAAGCTGTTTTATAGAAGATTATGTTTAAGGTGTGACTCATATACTCTTCTGATGAAAGGCAAAGGACAGTCTGGAAAACATGCCCAGTATTCAGTCTTACCGCAACCCAGACATAACCTCAGAAACCCTATGTATAGCCAGCCTTCAGCACAAACCATACCTTTCCTGGGCTTCCTCATTGGTGACACTTTTTTTTCTGTCCTTCCCTCCTTCAAGTACCTGTGCTTTAGAAGTAATACAATGACAAAACACTGGTGGAAGCAAGCACTTGATGATAGCTTAAGTTGCTGCCCCATCTTCTAAACAATGGAACCTTTTTGTCCCAAGGGAGTCTTTCAAAAATAAGGGATTATTTTTCTCTTAATTTTATTTTTCCATCATGCCAGTTGGACTTTCTGGCAATGAGGACATATTCCTAAATATGAAGTTGTCTCAGTCCTTTAAATTGGGCAACTAGTCTTCTGCTAATGCTGAATATGAGTATTAGTGTTTCACTAGAAAAAGAAGACATTAGAAATTAAAGAATGTTGATTCAGTGAACCCATTGTAGGTCATAACAGCAAACTTCATCTAAGAGAACCAAAGGTACATTAATGCCATAAATAAAAGAGAAAAACCATTTGGTACCTCATGCCTCTGTAATTACTGCCTCTACTAGGTGAAGGACCTTTGTAGTTAAAGTGGCCATGGATTGGTAATAAAGTAAGCAAAATTAAATTATTTTAAATAATATTTATTTTGGATCTATTCATTAGCATAAAATGTTCTGTGGATGATGGTAACTTAGGGTCTCTGAAATCTGTGATGCTTCTCCAAACTACTCCCCACAGAAGAAGTTTGGTCACTTGGATGTTTCCACCGAAGATGCTGATTGGGAACAGTAGTCAAAGCAATAGTCAATTAAGCTGAATGTTTTCACGCAGAGAGTTGCCTCATTGTTTTGTAACAACTTTTAGATTTGTAGAAATTTCTTCAAGTGAGCTTTTGAGTAAAGTGACCTCATGGATAGTGTTTGCATGTCTCTTAATATTTTTTTCTGTTTAAGAATATTTATTGGTTTGGTGTCTTTCAAAAAATAACTACAAAAGAGTACTGGTGGTACATGCTATGCATTGTTATTAACTCATTTTATCATTTAGTCTATAATGGTTAATATTTTTCTATATTCTAGGTTTGCAAGGTATAAAAACATAGCTTTAAATTACATTTTTATGTAGGGGTTAAGACACAGGTAAAAACATTCATTTATTGACTGCTGTGCACTATCATTTTTTGAAATGAGCTCCTACCATATATCTGATACCAAGAATTGTCCTTGATCTGTTATACTCCCCACTCAATAACTTTCCCTGTGGTTTGAACATTCAAATAGAAAAGATCGTGTCTGTTTGTAAGGTAACTTTTAAAGACAAGACCAATGGTGATATAAAATGGCTGCACCTGTTATGTGCAATTAGCATCTACAATAAGTGTCTGTGTTTCTCTGGGAACAAAGAAAGCTCTGAACATCTACCATGCATCTAACACAACCTTGCAAGTGTCCATACCCTAAGAATGTACCACCTATAAGCTCCATTCCCCACAAAATAGGTATTAATGTGATGCTAATTTTATGGATATAGAGAACTAAGACAAATACATGCTAAATAGCTTGGTCAAGATCCCATGAGTTAAAAAAATACAGGTTTTTTTTTGTTCCAATTTCAGACTACATGGAAGAATGGGAAGGTTGAACAAGGCACAGTACTGCTAACTGGTATTTTTTTGGCCAGTCAGCTGACCTTTCTAAAGCTCACCTTCTCAAATTATGTGAAAAGTACAAGAACCAAAAACCTATGACTGTGGCAACATTACAGAGAGATTAGAGAAAGGAGAGATGCCATTTCTTTTTAATAGAGCATCTATATTTTTGTATATCGCATACCCAATAGTAGAGCCATGTAGGTGCTCCACTAAGAAAACAAACAACAAACAGGGTGATTCTGGTAGGATGAGAGCAAAACTGATTTATGATTAGTCAAAATCATGTCAACAGAATTTTAAAAAGAAAATAATAATTACTTTCATTTAACAAGTGCTAAAATATTGAAAACACAAACATAAGTTTTCCCTCCCTTTTCCATTTATAGAATTTATAAGTTGTTTTCGCTTGTAGGTTTTATCTTTGAATGTCTGGCAATTTCCTACTGTCTTCCAAACATATGAAAGAGACCGCACAATCTACAAGCCAGTCATGTTTTGGTTAAAGAGGTCTTGCCAGCACCTTGGAATAAAGCAGTGAGCTCTAAGTCATTTCAAGAGAGAAATAAAGAACTCCCTGAACGTCAGCATAGCTGTAAACTATTGGTTCAATATCTTTTTGGAGAAGCATCCGTGTCAGAAGGACAAAAGCAATAACCAAGATTATGGGATGATTAATGGAGAGGTACTTTTCCTCAGGAGGAACTGCATCAGATCCGATGATGCCAATATCCAGCACAGAACAAACAGGTTTTACAAACAGACTCTAAGTAATTCTGTGACGTCGAATAATTAAGCTCCTCCTCACTGTTGATTGGAGAAGTCAAGAGAAAAGAAAGCCCCCTACAAGTTTAATCCAAATAGCAAAGCAGGTGTGTTAATTAGTGGGTACATGGTAATACCCCAGCCTTGAAACAGTAAGCTTAACTGTGTCTCTGCCCCTAATTTTGGGTAAAATGTTACAGAAACTATCAGTCTTCTAGAATAGGAACAAAAACGGGGGGGTACTGTAAAAATGGTGTTTATCAGAGCATTTTCAGAGAACATTTTATCTGTACTCATGGAGGTTTCCTGTCATTTTCTTTCCAGCCAGCATTTTAAAAACTATTCATATTCTATGAAGACTGGGAGAATGTTTGTCCTACACCAAATAGAAAAATAAATAACAGAGTTTTGGTGACATTTTGAACTCCAGATGTGAAGTCCAGTTTTTCTCCTTTTTTCTGCCTTCTACACACCATTATGACATGAGTCATTAGAAAAGAATAGCAGAGAAGATATATGGTTTTTGTCAATTAATGGTATAGTTTATATTGCTATCTGAGTTCACTGATTATTTGAGACTTCTTGAAACTAGGTCTCCACAACAAAACACATGAAAAGAAGAAGGAGGAGGAGGAAGAGGAGGAAGAAGAGGAGGAGGAGGAAGAGGAAAGAAGGAGGAAGAAGAGAGTTGGGGGCCATTGCTTTACAGAGTTAGGAACAATTGGATTGCAGGTTTGTAGAGACTTGTTAAACAAACCTCCAATCTGCAGGCAAGCAGGCAGAAAAGACAGGCTGTGCATCTCAACCAAGAGCCTAAAATGAAGAGCACAGGCAGATCCAGTGATACACTTAAGGCTTTAGCAGGAAATCAAGCCTCCTAGACCATCTAGGACAACAAGTGCAACTTGACCACAGATAGTGGACTTTAATCCTATATTCAAACTATGTCCCCAGCCACAGCTGGGTGGAGCATATAGTGTATTTGACATCTGTATCTCAAGTAAACCTGACATATAAAAGTAGTCACTGCACCTTGTAACCTTAAGGACAGACAGAAGATTCTGTGCCAGGAATGAGCACAAATTTGGACTAAGAAGACGGGCTGTGAAAAAACAAACCTCATAGACATCTCCTCCCAACACCAATCAGATCTGATTTCCAGATTTAGATTGAAATATAGAAGTCATTTCTTTGTGGTGTCTGTTACCACTCCTGAAGGCTCTTTGTCATAATCAATGTGACAACCTGCCTTCTTAGGAGGTTGTGGGCAGAGTTTCTCAGAGATGTGCTTAATTGAAATCACACTTGGAGTCTCCATCCCTGATGTAGAGTCCCTGGATTTTCTTTGTTTTCAAACTGGAGCAGAAGAGAGAATGGATGGCTGGTATATTGGATGATACATAATCACATTAATACTTTATTGCCACATTTGTCAATATATTAGTGCAATATGTTATCATATACATTATTAACTGTTGCTGTTAAATGTTTTATGCTGATCTTTTACATTTTTTATTTCGATTGTGATAAATTTGGATCAGAGGGATCTTTTTTCTTTCAAAATGAGAAGAAGCAAAAATATTGCATTAAAGAGATTTATCAAGGTTGAGTTCTGTCTCACAAACAAAGAAAGCCAGCATTTTCTGCCCCCAACCTCTGTACCTTGCCTTCCTGCATCAGCAGCTGCAGATATTAGCACTTGAAAGTGGCAGATGGACTGGCTCCCTGCAGCAGGAACTGATAATTCCCATCTCTGGCAGTATCTCTGAAGTCCATCGACACAGAAACCCACGCTATGCGATGGTCGTGAGGTGGCCTTCGGTAATCTGGATTTGCGGAGTAGACATTCGTATCCAGGGGGGTAATATTTCTAAATGTTACCTCTTGAAGTTGGGATTATGTTCTTAGCTGTAATTATAGAGTGATGGCATAGTTTCTGAGCAGAGGCCAAAACACAGGGCTGGTTTGACACATTATGCTATTGTACTTACTGTTATTTCCTCATTTTGGTGAGGTTAGAGGAGAGAAAAAAAACACTATAGACTTGAAATTACTTTTAGTAAGGTGCTTCTATAGTTAAAGGATTACCAAGAGGGACAATTCTACATCATGAATTCCACTTGTTTGCCTGCAGAATATTAATCTTTTCCTACATTTGTGCTACTGCTTGAATTTCACTAGCTCAAAGGTTTCTGGAAACTAGGCCTTCTGCTTATACAAGGATAACTTGCTATTTAAAGCAATTGTCACACATCAATTAGTAAAACCAAGCTTGTCTTTAAATTTATTTCCTCTATCAAGACTTATGTAATAGTTTTAAATAATATAAGAATGACTAAGTTGTGTAGATAGAATTGACCATAAACAGGATGGGAACTCCAGATTTTTTTTTTCATATATTGTCTATAGAAATTGAGATGTCATATTGAAGTCATCCTACTATGACAGCTCATTCTTGGCTTCTGGAATGGGGGATGGTTTTCGACTGTGGAAGTTGAGGTTCACAACTTGGTGTACTCATTTTTGAAGTTGGGTAGTGGCCAGATAACTTTTTAAACCTGACTAACTTTTATTAACTAACGTTTGGATTATGATATTGAAAACACTATCCATTCATTCTAAGCAGTTACCTGTTTCGAAAAAAGTTTATCTCCCTATATGGTGACCAAATGCATATACATTACATATTATACACATAATAGATAGTAGTTCTGCTAGTCAAATTATTCCTTTAATGGTGTTTTCAGTCTATTCATTATAATACATTTTTTAAGATGCATGGACAAGGAATGAACTCTCAGTCTCCAGAATTCCTACAGTGCTAGATGTACATTCTCATCTCAGAAGCCCATCCTCAGCGATAGTTGCTGTTACAGTTGTGTACATAAATTAAAGAAAGATTAAAGTACAATGAATGGCTTATTCCAAGTATATTAGAATGTATGCTAGGTGTATTCCATAATGAAATACATTCGGAGAAAGGTAGAAAGAGGGAAAGTAGATGAGTAAGCGTAAGGGAAAAAGGAGGAAGGAGGTGCTCAAAACACCTACGAAGTGAAGTGAATGAGGAGACATACAGTCCTGTGTAAGACTTGTGAGGGGTTTCTCTAACATTGACAGACATCAGCGGAGCCAGGTTCCTCTCTCTTCCTGGTTTCTTTAGCCAATAGAACATTTTCAAAAATTCTTCTTTGGCAAACTATAGGATTAATCTCATCTGAGTACTGGAAATATTTGAAGTCACCATTCAGAGAGGAGTCATGCTCCATGTATACCTTCAAGCTCAAACTTGCTTTCTGGCTTATAGCATCATCTAATCAATTGGGGTCTAATATTGCCAGTCATTTCATAATTTTTTTAATGGTGCCTAAACATCACCTTTTTCATATGTGTGATACCATCATTTTATTCTAGTATAGTAGTATTGTGATACTAACATTCCTTTCTCTTCCCAGATAATCCCAGGCCATGAGTTCCCCAGTCTTCCATTTATTCATTTTCAAGTCTTTATCTTGGTTCTGTTATGTTTATGTTATTAACCATCTGGGAATTGCATAAGGCTCCCAAGCAGAATATGCAGATATACACTTAGGGAGATAGCAGATAAAGTTTAAGGGAATCAAGGAGAGTTAGCGGAAAGTTCAGGAGTGAGCCGACACAGACACAGACACAGGGAGTGAGTAAACAGAGACCAGGGAGATCAGACAGAAAGTAAAGAAATGGGTACACAGTTGTCTTATCTTTTGACTTCAACTTAGCTTGAATTAGTTTCATTTTTGATCCCTAATATACTTTAGAATTTTTTTGTTACTATAGCAATCTAAACCCCCAACAAATTCTCTATTACAAAAAGTAATAAGTAAATTCTTCTTGTCTTTTATTGTTTTTATTGAGCTACATATTTTTCTCTACTCCCCTCCATTCCTCTCCCCTCCCCTTCAATCCTCTCCCATGGTCCCTATGCTTCCAATTTACTCAGCAGATCCTGTCTTTTTCTACTTTCAATGTAGATTAGATCCATGTTCCTCATTGTTGTCCACGTTCTCTGGAATTGTGAAATGTAGGCTAGTTTTAATTTGCTTCATGTCTAAGAGCCACTTATGAATAAGTAGATATGATATTTGTCTTTCTGGCTCTGAGTTATATTTTCTAGAT
>JAQHUG010000184.1:3018912-3044778 GCA_028555095.1 Dicrostonyx torquatus
CTTTGATCACTAATTGAGAAAATGCCTTACAGCTAAATCTCATTGATTAATTTCCTCAAGTGGGTCTCCTTCCTTCCTGATGAGTCTAGTTTGTGTCAAGTCGACACACAAAATCAGCCAGTAAAGTGGGACATAGCTTGCACAGGTCAAACTAGATGATTTGAGGCAGGATTCTTCAATCAACATTTTGAAATTGGCAGGAATTATTCTGACAAGTGTCTCTTTGATCAAAGTATGAAGGAGGAAATTTTTTTCAAAAATTGTCAGCTCAATAGCTAAAGAATACCTTGAATTTTTAATATTTTCTATTAAAAGAAAATACACTTCTTGATCAGCAAAATAAATAAATGAATAAATAAATAAAATTAAAATGCACACATCTAAATTGAGGCTGTAATTTGAATTAGGGTTTGTTATACACATATCTTATACTTGGACAGTACTTGGCAGGTTGGACAGTACTAGGTAAATGTTCAGACAACAGTATCTCTGTTCTAAACCCACGAATGACTGGGGGTAGGCTTGCTAACTACAACAGTTCCACCTTTATTTATTAAAGTTTTCTTTATTAGGTGGATGGAGAAATTAACATTGTCTTTGCAAACGATCCAGGGTAGTTGTAACACATAGCCAATGCTTGGACAGATTGGCTTAGCCTCAGGATACTCGAAACATCAACAATTGAGCTCACCACAATTTGTCCTAAGTGTCAATTTCCAGACTCTTGAAATGGCTGAGTCGGGTGTGCCATGCTTGGGTCTAGCAATGGGCTGCATTTTACACATGACAACAGTTAAGAAAAAAGAGACTGGTCTAGCTAAGGGTGTCAGATGGTGGCTTCTGGTGGTAGTTACTTAGGGAGATGTTTCAGAACAAAAGGGCTTCTGATTCCCACTACTTTTAATTTCTAAGCCATGAAGTTTAGGAAAATCCAAGAAACTTCCTTTAATCCCATTCATCATCATCCTTCTCTTTCTCCTTTTCCTTTTTCTCTTTCTTCCTCTCCTCCTTCTCCTCTTTATCTGCCCCATCTTCCTCTTCCTCCTTCTTCTTCCTTCTTCCTTTGCTGCACCTTGACCTTTGGAGTCACTCATTTTACATATGGTCTATATTAACAACAACTTAATCTCAGCCTTTTCCTATTGTTTTACTAAAACCAAACCCTTGTACAGCAACCTTGCCCCATGTACCTAAATCAAAGCTTCTCAGCCTCCAATGTCTCCCACACTTGCTGAAGATGTGTAAAGAACATGAACACATGTTAAATCTGTAGCACCCTACGTGGCTGTAAAATATCACCATCCAGTAGTCTTAGAGTAACTAGGGGACAGCGCTATTTCTCTTTCAGTGCCTGCAGGAAGACTCTTACTCACTATCGACTTACTTTCATTTCTTCTCCTTAATGGGAGATTGGTGAACACCTCAGGCTCACCTCTGTTCTTTATTTCCATAATTGTCTAGAGCTAATCTTTAATCCAGGAGGCTATAATTGGTATACCTCCCTCCTGCGTCTTCTCTTTCATTTGCTTACCTCTGTTCTCATTGTCTCTCTTCTTTGCCAGGAAGTGTCTCTCCATTTCATTTCACCGTTTTTCATTCTTTTTATTATTATTACTTAAACATCATAAAGTGGAAGTCAGCTTGCTGAGAGAGATTTCAGAGACAGATGAGGCCAAATGGTCCATTGGGAACACTCAGCACCAGTGACTCTGAGAGTCCCAGCATATGGAGCCTGATCTCCAGGCACTGATATTAGCACTCCTGCTGCAGGTAACTCATTTAGCTTTGGTGTCATTTTACAATAAATATACCATCTACCGACACAAATTAGACAGCTATTGAGATTAATTTTGAGGCACTATCGGCAACATCTTAAATCAAAAATCATTCTTTATTAGCATGCTTGGTGGTGTAGTGTGCTTGCCCTCCCCCCATCCCTGATCCCTGCCACAAGAATAAATGAGGCCCCATGGTTGACATAGTGCATCAAGTGTTTTATAATAGTCTAATTGTAGCTAATGGTTTGTGTAGCTAATTAAGGCCCTATGAATTACAGTAATCAGTCAGGCTCATCCTTTGAAGCAGATAGTTCTATTGAACCATTTCCTTAGTAAGAAACAAAATATATAACTACATATTAGTACACACATGCATACATGCATGCAGGCTGGCACACAGCATGAAATGATGAACTGGATAAATCTGAGAAAACACAAAGTCATTACAGGACGTCTCTCTTTCATCTTAACACAAACCATTTTCGGAGGCACAGAGCTTTAATGGAAATGTGGTCTCCAAAGGTAGGGGAAACATAGTTTCCTGAGAAACGTAGTTTATAGGGAACTGACAATTAGCTTCCTTCCAAGTATGGCATCTCTCCCCTCCCATTTTTTGTAATCCATTTATCCAAACCAAAACCCAAGAGTTACCATTTGATACTTATTCAAATGGTGACAAACACTCCACTGGAAGATGAAAATGAAAAAGATCCCATTTGCCAACTGGACAGTTAACAAAGCCACAGGCACTATTAGGTTCTTTGGGTGGCAGAAAGATCTCAGTCTATAATTGAGAGGAAATTGCAAAGAGGAAGTCAGTAGTTTTTCTTTTGCAGCAAGTTTATTTTGTAGGCAGTCTCCTACATAAAAAATGTATTAAATTATGGCAGAACTCTCCAAAGGCTCTGAAGGATACTTCATTTCCCTGTTTATTTAAAACTGGATTGGCCATAACAGGAAAGAATTTTAGAAGTGATTCTCAAGGACTCTGGAGAGCCAAAGAAGGAGCAATAGGTCTTTCCTAGTACTTGTATCTTTGATTCTTTGAGAAAGAGAAAAAAAAATCTATAGAAATGTCATCAGCATGACCTCCACTGGAATAACATGTGCCCCAGGCCCCTAGGGTCCTATTGCCATTGAGAAGTGGGAAAAGAAAGGGATTTTCATGAAGGTCATATGTTTTCATTCTTTGCAGCTCATAGCCTCACAAAGCTGCAAGGACCATGAAAGTTCAAGCAGGTCTTCATGGTGTTTAACACTATCAGATTGCATTCCCACAAGCAAAGGATTGCACAGCAGGCTCCATTTTGTGAGTTGTGTCCTCATAGCATACACAGACAGTAAATCTGTGTCCCAAAAATGTACATCCTGTGCCTTTCTATCAGATTAAAAATTTCTAAGTATGATAGCTACACTTTGGATATAAAATTGTGAATTCAATTTTTAATCTTTTAAGAATTTCATATATCTGTGTTGTATTTACATTAACTTTAATGATTCTACTGCACTCTCTCATTCCTTACATTCTCCTACTCACTTTCACTCAAATTTATAACCTCTTAATTACTGTTTTACACACACACACACACACACACACACATACACACACACACACACACAGTCTTACGACTCCATTTGGTTTTGCTCATTTGTTTAGGTATTTCGAGGTAACCATTTGGTATTGGCTAACATACAGGGTTTTTCTTCCTAAATAAAATGGATTTCGCCTTCCTCGTGCACATTACTTGCCCAACACATTAGCTATCGGTGGGACTTGTGACAGTCGCCTAAATCAGATTGGCTTGTCAGCTGGCTTGTGCTTGTGCAAGTGTTCTTTAGATGAGCATATTGTTTGAATTTTATAGGTATAGTGTCTCTTTCATTTCTAGAAGACACATTCTCACAGCATATTTCCTGATCTTCTAATTGTTAAAATTTTTATGCATTCAAAATGTTACCTCAGCCTTAGCTATAAGGAAACACCTTGTGTTATGAAAGGATCAGTTGGAGTTGACAAGCTCATGATCACATTCTCTGTATTTTGATCAGTTGAACATTTCTGCAATGATCTCTTTTTACTGTTAAAAGGACCTGTTTTAAGGAGATGGAGAAGAGATCATATGAACATAGGGGTCAAGATCATTACAGGAAAAACCATGCAGCAGACCCAAGCTAGTGGGACTTTACAGACTCTGGACTGACAGATGGGAAACCTGCATTGGACCTAACTAGTCTCTCTGATTGTGGGTGACAGTTATGTGGCTTGATTTGTTGGTAAGGGCCCCTGGAAGTGGGGCCAAGACTTATCTCAGGTGCATGAACTGGTTTTTTTGGAGCCCATTCCCTATGGTATGATATCTTTTTCAGACTTGATGGAGCAGAGGGCAACTTGGTCCTGCCTCAACTTGGTATGCCAGACTTTATTGACTCCCCAAGGGAGTTCTTACCCCTCTGAGGAGTGGATGGGAGATGGGATGGGAGGGAGGTACAGGTGGAAGAAGAGGAAGGAGGGGGAACTGGGGTTGGTCTGTAAAATGAAAAACAATTTTATGAAAAAAAACTAAAAAGATGACTCTAGAACAAAATAAATGAGTTTTGCGAGGTAAGCTTAGCTGTGAGCATAAGGAAAAGTATTTAGAATGCAATTAGAACTCATGGTGGTTTCGGAAAGTGACAGCAGGAAGTTCTCCTCCAGGATCAATGACCTTCCCAGCATCAAATAGTTAGCCAGATTCATAGTGTTAAGTATGAATTCCTCTTACCAAGAGTTCCTGAGATTCAATTAGAGAGATATTGGTTAACTTGAAGATACAAATACAAGTACTGTAGTCTTGGAAACTTCTTTCCATAATGATCATTGCTGTAGTTCATAGGTGAGTCAATACCCATTGAAGTCGAAGCCATTCATATCATTTGCCAGGTCAAATTTTTCTTCTTCATTAATTTGCTTCAAATTAAGTTGACTCCTATTAGATCAAAATTGCAGTAAAGTGGAAAGCTCATTGGTCCAGAAAAGAGAGCCCTTTGTCTTTTAATCTAGAGGTTTAACTGTGTTGAGTGTTTGATATTTAAGTTAATAAATGGATACTTAATGTATGTCTTTCTCTAAAAGATTGAAATGTGGATTATTGATGCTTCTTGATTGTGATGCTGTGTCTTCATGCCTGTCTTGTGAACAAAAGGGTAACTTGCTTATGAAACAATTACTCTTTGTTTTTAAACTTACAATTTTTCAAAACGATGAATGCATTTTTCATGGTCATCCATGAAGTCATTAATACTTTTTAATTTCTGCCATGAGCACTAGGTAGAGCATCATCTCCATGTTAACATTTGACTATACGTACTTCAAGAGTTCTGTGGCATTTGCTACCTTGCAGATGCCCAGATGTCACAGAAAATGGGGTCGACGGAGATGAGGACTGTTATTTCCCTGGCCCACTTCCCCACCCTCACTCCATTGCCCTCTCTCTGAACCTCTGTTCACTGTGATGATCCTTGCACTCTTTGTAGACCTGCCAACTCAGCTTCTGCTGACCCAGATAATTTTAACTTAAAAGGTTCTGATTCTAGTGTAACACAATTCACTAAGACTTGGGTAGCTAGTGGGGAGGAGCCCAGGACTTCCTTCACACTGCAGGGAACAAGGACTTGGTAGCCCTCCCCTCTTGCCTGCCTCCTTCTGCACGTTATAACCATAGCATCCTCAGCAGCTCAGGAGCCTTTGACAGCTGTCTGGAAAGTTTATATTTCTTCTTCATTGTAGTAGATTTAATCCATAAAGGAGAACAGACCCATTTTTCCCACCGTGCTAGATGCTCTGAGCTCAAAGTATCTTCCATGTGTACTGCTAAAACCGTGGTCTACCTAGTCAATGTGCTCATACTATAACAAGATACCACTAACAATGCTAGAGAAAATAAATCCATGTCCCTGCAAATCTAAGCCATGCCCTCTCCTTGTAAGGCAAAATGCTTCTTATTTTGTTAAATAACATTCATGATCAATTTATTCATCATAGTAGTCACTAACTCTCTTACAGGGAAGGCAATCAAACGACCCCAGTAGGAGCTAAACAAAGTCAAACATATTTAAAAGCTTATCATATATGTGTGGCAGATTCCAACAGTTTTTATCTTTTTTTTTTCTAAAATAACAGAAATGGGGCAACTGAAGCCTCAACTTGCCTTTGGTTCCATTCCTCTGGGACCAACTTAATTTAGTACCAGAATTCGTAGCATATAAAAAGGACCCCATTGGAAAGCAAGGTCAATGTGGAGAATTAGGGCCCAAAAGCAACACAAGTATCTGGAGAACATTTCAGAAAATAAGTTGACCGATACTTCTATCTTTATGATGGCTCAAGGTTATCTGTCTTTATGGCAGGAAAAAAACACTTTACTTCTCATTTTGTACTTTAATCACTTAATCAGCCCCACTCCCCTGCATGCATCCATGTATCTCAGAATTAGAGCTATGGGTTTTCAGTGGCCTAGTGCCATGTCAACTGCAAACTCAGAAATGCCACCACCAACATCCGCCAGCTCTGTGTGTATGGAACCTCTAACTTCAAGTCCTGAATTTATTTATATACATACATACATACACACACACACACACACACACACACACACACACACACAGAGAGAGAGAGAGAGACAGACAGACAGACAGACAGACAGAGAAACAGACAGAAGGTGGGAGGGACCAAGGGACGGAAGGACTAGAAGCATGACACAGTATGTGTGTGGCAGTAAAACAACAACCTTACTCATGTCAGCCACTGTCTCCTGCCTTGTCTGAGACAGGGTCTCTTGTTATTTGCCACTATACACACTCAGCTAACTCGCCCATGAGATTCCTGAGATTCTCCCGTCCCCACATCCCATCTTACTGTAGAAACACTGGATAATAGACTTGCGCTACCATAGACATCTGTAGGAGAATTCTTGGATTTTAGCTCCTCATTCTTACACATCGCAGAACACCTTTACTAACTGAGCCATCGCCTCAGCCCAGTTATTTTTTTTTTATTTATTTTTGACTTTGGAAAGCAAGCTATGACCTGGATCAACTGCACTATATGCACTAAAATGTTGTATTATAACTTCTAAATTTGTGTTGTAAACAAGATCAATAGTTAAGGAAAGAAAGAATGAAGAGACTAGAGTTAACCATCATGCTTCAGCGGCAGCTCTAAATCTGGGCAGCACTGTTGTCACATGGCTAACATGGAGAAACAGTATGTGCATCCTGGATAGGTCCTCATTATCCAGTCCCATCTCTCATCTAATCTAGGCTTCATGTACTTTGCTGGATCCAATGTGAATTGAATTTTCTTTCTTCTGTGAAGAATTTCTGCTGCACACTTGGCTATTCTACCTCTCCTCTTTCTGAACATGAAGTTGCTCATCATTTGATAATTTTATTAGATGCACTCATGCACTGGTTCACCCAGGTTCTGGTTTGTTAAGGGAGAAACTGACTCACAGATCCACAGATCTGATTATCTCCCAGTCACAATAGTGAAAGCAGAGAACCAAGAAAAATGGAGGGAGGGGCAGTGCTGGTGTTAAGCCAAAACTTTGTGGAATAGGGAGATGACTTGAAAATGAAAAAATGGAGTCAAGGGCAATAGGCTGAATTTATTTCAGATGATTCATAAATTTAGCTCTCTGTCACAGAACTCAATTTAAAAAAAAATTGAAAGCACACTTAATTTAGCTTAAAAACTTTTCCAAATAAAATTATACTGAAGATGATTATCAAAATGTAGCTAATGACTGGAATGATTTGCATTCTTAGATGGAGTAGAGCAGTCAGGAAGTAGACTTTAGAAATAGGTGCTGAGACTTTCCTGAGTTTTGGCACTTAGGAGCTGTGTGACCTTGGTAACTTTATTTAAGTTTTGTGTGCTTCTCTTTCATCATCCATGAACTATGGAGACTCTAATTCATAACAGGGCTATGAGGCTTTCATGATTAAATGGCTTAATACAGCAAAACTTCTGGAAAATTTACTCAGTATACAATCTCAACATAAATCTAGGCTGTTAATATTATATGAGTACTTGAAATAACTTGGGATATTAATATACACCAGAATATTCTCCTATATAGAATAAGCTGAAACATGAAACATCTGGAGTTGAGGACATATTGACTCCAAATAAGGGCTCTATTGTTTTTGTAAGATCCATTTTCTAAGATTTTAGAAGAACATTTAAAATTTTAAGCATGGAAGAATGCACAAAATATTTAATACAATTATAAAAATTACATAACTTACTTCTATCATTTATAAGCTACAAAGTTGCAATTAGTGTTTGTCAAAACCACAAAAATGAGATGACATGATCACTTCTGTGCCAAACAAAATAAAATTATAGAGGAATATAATGAAATTTATTTTTATAGGATTTGACTCAAGAGCATAATAGTCTTCTATTTTCTCCCTTGGCCATATTTCAGATCCACAGTTATCAATTTTTTAAAATAAGTGTAAGCACCTTTTGATATTGCAGGATAAAAAACAATCTTAACCATCTGTTTCTGTGGATTCAGTGTCTCAGTCTCCATCTGTGAAGTTCTAGTGGTCACTAGAATTAAACACACATACTTTATTGTTGCTGCTGTTGTTTTTTGAGACAGAGTTTCTCTTTGTAACAGCCCTGGCTGTCCTGGAATTTGATTTGTAGACCAGGCTGCCCTTGAACTTACAGATATTCACCAGTCTCTGCCTCCCGAGTGCTGGGATTAAAGACGTGCACCATCACTGCCTGGTAGTATTTCTTATTAAGTAGAAATTATGTTTTTGCTTTCTCATCAGTCACTGGCCAAGTTTATTAGCACTACTCTCTTGTTTCCCCCAAACAATGGCTCAGAGATCTTCCTATTGTTGTTATTTAGCCAATATTTGGACAGAAAATATGAGAGCATTGATTAAGAAGCAGAACAGCATGATCACATGGTTGTCATCGCTATACTGAACTACAGAGGACAGAATATTGAAACCAAAGCAAGTCTCTAAGTTATAGTTCAGCTCTTTGTAGATGGTTGATTCAGATAGACTATCTAGAGCATTTGTTTCCTGAATGAGCCAATCAACAAAGTTAATCAGCTCTGTGATTCTTTTCTAACAAGACCTAACTTCACCTAAGCACAATAGGGTTCCTACCACAGCACTATTGAGATTTGTCAGACTGCCTATTGGTAACTAAGTGTTCTATGTAACAGTAAAGGTAGAACACAGGAAAAGAGCATCACATTGTTCCTGACCCAGAGATTCCACAATCAGCAGAACGATCAATTCACAAAGAAGCTGCTGAACTGTGACAGCAGTATTCTCACAGGGTACAGAGATTGTAGAAGAAAAGGGTAGAGCTTCCCTGGTTGGCATGTGATACACCAGGACATTTTTCTTGCACCTAATTTCATGATTAGTGAATATTATTATTAAGGAAAAGAAGGTGGTTGAGAATCCCAAGAAGGGAGAGCACTAAGAAAGGCATTGGGAAGGTTAAGATGGAGGTAATAGTGAAGATGTGTTTGCACACACACTGGACAGCTCATCACTAACAGTTTTTGAAGGAATGCCAGTGAGTGTTGGGTTTGTCGATACACAGAAGCTCAAAAAAGAATGTACAGTGAAATGTTAAGGTAAAAGTGTAAGCTGATTCTTCTGAAATGGACCAAAATAAAGCAATGATTTAAAGGGTTTGTGACAGCTGTGATTTGAAGTTATTATTAGTGTTGAAATTCTGCAATTGATTGGTAAATAACAATATTGCAAAACAAAAGTATGACAGTCACAGTTGTAACTAATATGAGAATAAACCAAGTGTCACTAAGGATTTCATGACACAGTCAAGTCTGAATCAGGACTTTCAGTGTGGTAGGCATCTATTAGTAGATGATGGGGACAGTATGCATTTGGGGAAAGCATTCTCCATTCCCCCATGATTTTTGCAAGAATCTAGGAAGTAGCAAGACCTCACTGCCTTAATCAGGACTCCATAATATAAACACTGAATTGTCTGCACTTGGTTGTACAAGTGAGTGTGAGAGATCTGAAGGATTTTCATTGGGGTACACAAACCTCAGAAGCTATTTTAGATGACTGTGTCCTTCTTAAATGTATTTAAGTTATTTATATCTTCAGTGTAGTAATTTCAAATGATAGTATTAAAAGACCACACACAAAATTTGCCAACCTGAAATAATCAGTGGTTCCATGTTTTAAGGAATACACTGGACCAGACTCGGGATCCTTATCTGTTTACCAGGAATCACCCTGGGTTTTAAGCCAGAAAACACAATATAGTTAAAATGACAGGTGACAACACATAGATTGTTGCTACCCCACTCTGTGGCCTTCCCCGTTGCAGCAATGCCCTTTTCCCTAATAGGTCTGAATTTTGTAAAAGGAGAATAGATCAAGTGTCACCTTGCTCCACTAGATCACCTAGGAGAATGCTTACTAAAGTACCATTTTCTATGTATACCCTGTTGGTACTTGACCTGAATGCTTCTTTCAATACATAAATTGAGTTCAGAACCCATAATGCAGTGAATTTGGAAAAGTCTAGGACAAGTAGTTATAATTTAGGATTAATCATCTAAGCCCAATACAAATCTCCAAAACTTTCTGTCCTGGAAACCAGAAGATCCTACAAGGAATTCTGTTTAGATTCTAAAGTCACAAGAAGCCCTACATTTGGATATCCAAAATTTTGTTTGAAATATGGGTTTTTACCATTGTCCTTTCATTTTCAAAACTTCATCTCCTCCAAATCTCCCCCAAGAAGAGACAATACCAAATATAACTTAAGTGATGTATTAAGTTGTTGAACAAGAATAGGAAACTTGGGTCTCCTCAGTGTCTTCAACATGGAGAGAACCTTAAGAACTGGGGATGCTATTACCCATAAGATTGTTTTGACATATGCCCTAATTTTTTTAGTATATTTCAGGAAATATTTGTGCTTCTACCTTAGTAAATTCTGTCTTTCCATCTTAAACTAAAAATTTATCTTCTTCAGTAATTTGCAATTAATACAAAAGCCTGGCCTGATAAAGTCTCATTTACCAATAAATATTTTAAAGACCTTATTTCTTCCATCTATGGTGATAGATCTGGGTATAATAGTCTTAGTTAGCATCTGTAGTCTCTCAGAGTCTGCATTACATCTGTCCAAGACCTTCTGGCTTTGAGAGTATCCATTGAGAAATGAGTGTAAATTTAATAGGTCTACCTTTATATATTACTTGGATTTTTTCTCCCCCAGATTTTAATATTCTTTCTTTGTTCTGTATCTTTAGTCTTTCCATTAATTTGTGGTTAGGAGACTTTCTTTTCTGTTTCCATTTATTTGGTGATTGGTAAGCTTCTTGTACTCTTATAGGCATCTTCCTTTAGGTTGGAAAATTTTTCTTCTGTGATTTTGTTTAAAATATTTTCTGGACCTTTGAATTGGGATTCTTTATTCTGCTTTAAACTGCTATTCTTAGGTTTGATTTTTTTTATGGTATCCCAGATTTTCTGGATGTTTTGAATCTTGATTTTTCTAGATTTATCATTTTCCTTGACCTATGTATCCGTTTCTTCTATCTTATCTTCAATTTCTGAGATTCTCTTTTCTATTTCTTGTATTCTGTTGATGAAGTTTGTCTCTGTAGTTTGAATGCATTCCTATTTTTTTAACTCCAGAATTTCCACTGTTTTTGTTTTCTTTACTTCTCCTATTTCCATTTTCTTGAACTTTTTATTCCTTTCCTTCAAATGTTTATTTCTTTCTTGGCTTTCTTCGAGGGATTTATTATTTTCATGCAATTGTGTGTTTGTATTTTCCTGACTTTCTTTGAGGGATTTATTTATTCCTGCAATTTGTTTGTTGTCTATTCCTGAATTTCTTTTTTTTAATGTTTTCTTTATTATTTATTATGTATACAGTATTCTGCCTGCATGTACACCTGCAGGCCAGAAGAGGGCATCAGATCTCATTACAGATGGTTGTGAGCTACCATGTGGTTGCTGGGAATTAAACTCAGGACCTTTGGAAGAGCAGTGATCTTAACCTGTGAGCCATCTCTCCAACCCTTTCCTGGATTTCTGTAGAGGGGGGTGGTATTTGCTTCTTCTTTAAAGACCTATATCCTTTTTATATAGTTAGTTTTAAGGTCTTTTTCTTGTGCTTCAGCTATGTGGAATATTCAGGGCCTGCTGTGATAGGCTAGATGGGATCTGGCGGAGGTATATCACCCTGACTGTTCTTGTGTACTTATGCTGGAGGTTAGGCAACTGGCTCTGTGGTGATTGTAAGCCTAAGTACTAATTTCTGGGTCCATCTTTCTTGGGTGGATGTTCTATTTATCCTTGGTTTCTGTTCCTCTCTGGATTTTCAAAGAGTATGTGGATGGTGTGTTACCTGCTTTACTGGCCTGTCTGGTTGGTATGTTCGTGGGAATACTTGTTGGTGCTTGGGAAGGAGGAGTCCAGGGAATGATTGTCTACTGCAGCTCTAGGGGTATTCATGAGTGGGAACAAAGAGAGCATAGAAGGTTCACAATAGCCTACCTTATCATCTGGTCATCTGGAAGGTATAGCCTGTGGTAGAGCAGGGGGTTTCTATCTCAGTTGTGAGACGGGACACAGCAACTACAGGGCAAGGGAGGCCAAGTAGTATAGTTTGTGGGATACACAGAAGGTATGGAAAAGGGTGAGGAAAGGCTACAGCTGCTATTCCGCTGTAGCATTAAGAGAACCCAAAGATTAGGCCTGAGGGAACAGAGTGGAGAATGTTCAAGGGAAGCCTAGGTGGTCTTCTGTCTAGTGGTTGAGCCAAGGGTAGCCACTTGAGTTTGTGTCTGAATCAGTTATGGAGCTGAAGCAAGCAGGGGAGGATTAGAAAAGAGGGGGTATGGTCTTCTGGCAGGGGTAGTCTGATCTATTGTGACTTATTTTACTTCATTTTGGGGTTCACTTCAGAAATAATTAGGGAAGAAAATTCTAATTCTTCTTTTAAAAGATTTTTAGATAAAACCTACAATATTTAGAAAAGATTGGAAATGGGAGATAATGAAAATAGGAAAAACTGTCATGTTCTAAAGAACTAGCACTTGCCAACTATAAGTCACATATGAAACAGTGGAGAAATTGAAGACTTCAGTGGCAGCAAAGAATCCCTATGGTCTGGTAAGATTGTAGATCCCATAGTAGCAGAGTGAGGTACATTGTTAACCTTGTGTATAGTGGAGCTGGTGAAACAAATCTACCACACTGTTAGTTGTGTAAGTTGTTTCACATACAATGCTATATAGTAGTTATTCTACCTCATAACAAGTGACTGTAGCATTGGTTTATAGGCACATTGTCCTTTGGTCATTATTTTAGAGTATGCTCCTTTTGATCCTAAAACAAGAGTTTTCTATAAAACTCACACTGGGCAATGCCTGCAGTAGCCTCACATGAAGTCCTGGAGTTATATTCTGTTCTGTTTTCACATTAAAGCCCATGATGATACCTGCCTCTGTTTGTTACTATTGTTAAGGGATACATAACTGCATGTTTGAAAAATTACTGAAGAGCAAGACATTTCAATTGGCAGAGGACGATTACCTGTGGTAACAGATTGGGGACATCTCAAGCCATTGTGAGACAGCCCATATCACACATGTGAGAATGTTAACACTCCTTGAGCTGCTTTAGTGTGCCAGCCTACACACTCTACATCATACTAATAAGACACATGCCTCTGTGCTCTACAACCTTCCCCTAATAAAATAAACCTGGTTACAATAGAAACTGTGGCTCATAGCCCTTGTGAAGCACCACTTAGTCCTGACAGCATTAACTCATATTCCAATGGGACCTTGTAGCAATGCCGATCAGTTCCCATGATTCAGTCAGGTTCCTGGGTTTACTTCTTTCTTGACTCCTATTCATCTTTATCCTGTGCATAGAACTAGCAAGTTGTGATTGCTGTTCTTCGCTGTCAACCAAAGTACATCTGAAATTAACTCACACCCAAGTGGCTGAGTACACCTGTGAGGGATTTTCCTTGATTGAATTATTTGAAGTGGGAAGACCCACACTAAATCCAGGTCTTCTGTTGTAGGAAGATTCACCTTAAATCAGGGCCAAACCTTCAGGCAATTACCTCTATAAAGTATTTGGAAGAAGGGAGCACATTGTCTTCTCCTACTTGTTCTTATTTCTGCTGGCAAGTTTATTACTTTACTGGCATTACTGCCTACATTTTTAGGATTCCTGCATATTCTGAACACCAACTGAGGGATCCAGCCTTTGTGGATTGAACAGCCTCTGCTTTCTTCAACTCCCAATATGGCAACTGGCAACTGCAGATTGCAATTATTGAAAGAGACCATATTCTTTAAGCTTCCTTAATAAATCTGATATATATATATATTTGTATATATGTATATATATATACACACACACAAAAATACTATAAGAGATATAAAAAAAAATGAGATATATATATGTGTGTGTGTGTGTGTGTGTGTATATATATATATTCTATCAGTTATATTCCTCTATTGAACCCTCTCTAATACAGAAGTGGATCATCTCTGATTCAGAAATAGGAATAATGAAAAAGTGATTCATAGCTGTAAAATATATAAGGTTAAATCACTTCTATAAGCACACAAGTTTTGCTGTGGTCCAGACTTCAAACATTTTGCCTTATCAGAAGCAGCGCATTTTGGAAGGGGAGACCTAGCTGAAGAAAACCGAGCCATAAAGGAGGAGTCCTTAGGGAGGATATTGGAGTCCAGGCTCCTTTCTTTCTCTCCCTTTGCTTCTCAGTTGCCAGGAATGGAGTCTGTCTCCTTGACATGATTTCACCAAGTCGTACTGTGTTATAACAACTCCACATGAAAAGATCTAACAAGCAGGAACAGAAAACTCTGAACCAGAAGTCTAATGAGTTTTACCTATCCTTCTCTACTGATTCATCAATATCAATGTCTCTATCATATCATCTTAAGGAAGAATGTTCATGTCACTTATTTTGTTTACTGTCACTGTTCTAGCTGTTCACATCAATGAGCTCATGGGTCCTGAAACTAATTTTGGGGGTTATAATACTATCTTCATTTTATAAATGTTGACCTCCTCCAAAGACTCAATTGCAAAGCACTGACTCTCTAAAATGGGTGTCACATGGGACACAGGTCAGTGCTTTGCAATTGAGTCTTTTGTTTGTTTGTTTGTTTTTAGATGGTTTCTTTGTAGCTTTGGAGGAGGTCCTAGAACTAGCTCTTGTAGACCAGGCTAGACTTGAACTCATAGAGATCTGCCTGCCTCTGCCTCCTGAGTGCAGAGATTAAAGGTGTGCACCACCTCCACCCTGCTGCAATTGAGGCTTAAATGCACATTTGTCTGTTCCTCTCCTTTCATCATGTATGAATGTTACTGTTCTTGAGAGCGACATGAAGTGAAACAGAGAGACAAAGCTATATCATGGATTAAGACCTCCTGACCTGAGTCTCAGAACTTGCATTCCAGGAATGCCACCGGCATTAAGTGACAGTGTGAACAGGTCTGGTGCTTCAGAACCACATGACCTTTATTTTTACTTTATAAAAAAATGCCTTGTGATGAAGCTTATCATGTGATCTTCTATAGAATACAGCAAATGGTTCTGATACTAGCAGAGAAACCTGTGTGTTTGGCAGCTAGTAGCATCAATTTGAGAGCAATATGGAATACAGGTAAAGAATAGAGACATCCATATTTTACTTTAAACTCAGACTAACCTCTCCAGGGGAATTTAAGAGCTGGGTATATATGGGAACAAACATGATCAAGAATAACAGCTTTAGAATTATATTCTGCTGAAGAAGTACCAAGAGACTGGGAATAGCCAGCACAAAGGCAGTGAGAAAATTAACCCTAAAATGACTACATGGTAGCTGCAGGTAACCTAATCTTCATAGGCGTCATGGATAGACAAACTTCTAGGGCATTCCCCAAAGTCTTCCCTTCTCCTTCACTAAATTTCCATGGGCTAAGAAAATACCTTTAAAGATAATGAAACATGAAGTCACTTTCATATAAAAATACAGTTCTCAACAACTATTTTAAAATTTACAGTAAAGACAAGTGGAATGAACCCAGACTATCTTTTCACTAGACAAGTGCAGTAAACCCAGACTATCTTTTTCACTATACTCTTCACCAGCTGCCAGGAAAGTGGGCCTAGAACCTCTGATGACTGCACGGGGGATATTTCAAGGTATAGTAATGACTGTGTGTGCTAAGTAGATGTGGCATGAAGTGGGGGACTTGGAAAAAGAAGAGAAGGCTGAGCCAGGCGCCTGTGTCTGGGCTACTTTTACTAGAAAACCTAACTAGGAAGTGGCTTCTGTGACTAGGGAAAGGGGAGAGCTCAGTCGGAGGTTACCAAAGGCAGGCACTAGAAAAGAGTGCTGTAGGCTTAGCTAACTTGATAAATCACAAAAGCAACGAAACGAAAGCATGCCGCTGTAAGCAATCACTTATTCTCAAAGTTCAGAATATCAGCCTGTCCATAAAGTCTCCTTATGATTGGGGGAGCAGGTTCAAACACTGGACAAAGCATGGAAGGAAAAAGCATGCCATGCTGTTTCTCTGTCTTTGTAAAGTATTTGTGGCTGGGATGAAACTATAAGACTATGATTCTTTTTTTTTGTCATGTGTGTGTGTGTGTTGTGTATGGGTGTGTCTTTCTCTGTGTATATGTATGCACTTGCATACCATGGTATACATGTGGAGGTTAGAGGACAATTTACAAGAGTCAGTTCTTTCCTTCTATCATGTGGGGTCTGGAGATTTAAGTTGGGTTGTTTGGTTCATGGCAAGTGCCTTTGTCTTCTGAGTCATCTTGCAAGTCCCCAAGGTTATTGTTTTTTAATTTGCAAGAAGTTGTAGAATTTTCTATACATAGATATTTTTAAAACTGAATAATGTGTTGATTAATCTTGATTACACACTTGATGAAATTGAGAATCTCCATGAAAATCAATCTCTGGGTATATCTGTGAGGGATTACCCAGATTAGGCTAATTAAGTTGGAATGAACTACCCTGGGTGGGACTGGCCCCATTCTATGGCCTGGTGTCAAAAATGCAATAAGAGCAGTGAACATGAACACCATGTGTCCCTACAGTGAACACCATATGGCTATGTGGCCCAAAACTGCAGGTCAAATAACCTTTTCTCACTTGAAATTGTTTTTAATTTTTTATTGAGTATTTTGTTGCAACAATTAGACAAATAACTTTGAAAAATAATGGCTTAACATAAAGATCATGACTCTTATGTGTGTGTGTCCCAATTACTTTTTATGATTTTTGTATGGGAGCTTGATGTAGGAGGTCCTTCTCTCTATGTGCTGCTTTTATTGGTTAATGAATATAAAACTGCTTTGGCCTGTTGATAGGGCAGAACTTAGGTAGGCAGAGAAGAAGGATGGAGTCAGAGAGACACCATGGAACCACTGGAGACAGACACTGGAAATTTTACCCAGTAAGTCACAGCCTCATGGCAATACACAAATTACTAGAAATGAGTTAAACTAAGATGTAAGAGTTATCCAATATGAAATTAGAGCTAATAGGCTAAGCAATGATTTAATTAACACAGTTTTTGAGAGGCAACTATGCCCATATTCCCAAATATTGTCTATGAATGTTTCTTTACATTTAAATGGGGATATGCTATAGAGATTTGCATTGGTATGGATCTTGGTTTATTGATAGAAATTTAAGGTCAATTCTGTTATATGTATATGTATTTCTGCTCTTGATTAAGGTATTTTAATTGTGTAGTTCATTTAAAAATGTAATGTATAATTAATAAATACAGTTCAATAGATAATCATCTATTATAGTCAAGCTAGTTAGGTTTTCTAGATGTATAGAGATATATTTCAGTTAGATAGGTATTCTTTAAATCTTTCAGAGACCTTCAGGATATGGCATTTAAAATGTTTTAATAACTTAGGACTTTACATGACAATGAGACATATCTGCTCCTGGCAGCACAAGCTACTTCAAGAGGAAGATGGGCATAGAAGAGGCCCCTTATGGAGTTTGCTAGTCATTTGGGCAAAAAACTATTCCTGCCTAGACTGCTTAACTGGACATGCATGACCCACAGAGAAATGATTGTCTAAAGGTGAGACGATCCTTCAAGGTTCCTGCTTCATGAAAGAGTCTTCCAGCCATTCTGCAGTACACAGAAAAAAGTAACTGAAACTTCCAATATAGTAAAACTGTCTTTGAAATATCCTGCTTTGTGGGAAAGTATGCTGGATACTATGGGCCTGTAGGCTAAAGATGGATGCTCTAATGGTACAGAAGAACTTTGGTTGACTGTTAGGTAGAAAAATGTCTGTGTCAATTCTCGAGTTTGGGAAGGTGCTTACAATGTACTTCCCTTTTACTTAGGTAATATTATATCCTTCTGGAGTCTTTGATGGAGCTGAAAAATAGATAGATAGTTATAGTTTTTCTCAGTTACAAAAAAGATAAAGTAGATATAAATATTATAACTGTAATTCTTGCTTGTATGTAATTTTACCATGTTAAAGTTAAAGCCTTCCTTTTTGTTTAAACAGAAAAGGGAAAATGATCTAGAAGGTCCTTCTGTCTGTGTGTTGCTTTTATTGCTTAATGAATAAAGAAATTTCCTTGGTCTGTTGATATGGCAGAACTTAGGTAGGCAGGAAAGATGGAACTGAATGCAGGGAGAAAGAAAGGTGGAATCAGAGAGACGCCATGGAGCTGCTGGAGACAGATGCTGGGAATTTTACCCAATAAGTCACAGCCTTGTGGCGATACACAGATTACTAGAAATGGCTTAAACTAAGATGTAAGAGTTAGCCAATAAGAAGTCAGAGCTAATAGGCCAAGCAGTGACATATTAATGCAGCTTCTGTATGATTATTTCAGGGCTAAGCTAACCAGGCAGCCAAAAAGAACAAGTGGCCAGCCCCCTCCTACAACTACTCAAAGATAAAGCTACCAAGTCAACTAATCCAACAGTGATTTGTGATGGTATTCAGCGCCACCAGGGCAAGGGAACTGTTCTAACCTTGAGGTAGAAGTTATGCAAGCATGCTTGAGTGTTGTTCAGATCTATGTACACAGAGCCCCAAACAAGCAGTTACTCAATGGCTGTTTAATTCAGTGAATCAATGAATCAGAGAATGAAGAATACTATGAATTTAAGTCCTATTTGTTAAAAATAAAGAATTTTCTGGGACTCAGGATAACTCCCTGATTAAAGCATGGGCCCACAGGTCTGAGGACCTGAGTTTAAGCCTATAGAAGCCATGTGAAAAGCTGAGTATGTTGACACACTTATATTTCCAGCATCATGGACATAAAGAGGAGCGACCCTGAATCTCATTGGTGTCCATCAGTGCAAGGTCAGTGAGTTTTCAAAAAACCATGTCGGACAGTACCAGGGGTAGCAATACCTGGTAGACTTTTAGCATGTACATGCATGTGGGCACACATGAACATATACAGGCACAGAGACACATACAACAGTATATTTATTTCATTAAAATAGAACACTTGAATTCTAACTCTATTTTTTTCCCAATTTCTGACTCATTGTCCCTGCAAACCACATCTCTGGCACATGCCAGGCCACTTTTATTGTCTGCACACAGATAGTTCTGAAAATAAGAAAAATCACCTCTAAAGCTTTGTATTTCATTACTATTGAAGTCAAGTGGATGTTGAATAAATTCAGAAAAATAAGGAACTCATTATTAAGGAAATGAGAAGCTGTGTCTTTTTCTTCCTTTCATTTCCCAATGGTTATTGGCACTTTCACTTTACAGTGGTTTGGGGATTATTGTAGTGAAAATGTGGTTACAAAAATACAGCCTTGGTTCTAGTCATCACAACATGGAACTCACCATGTGACAATGCAATTTGTATTTTAAAATACATACTAAATTCCATTCCCGTCCCCAAAGCTGTGTTTCCTAGCTATCCCATTCCGACACATACAGTTCTTCACTGCTTGAAGCAAACCTGATGTATGGAAATCAGAATTGTCTTCCACTCCTAGGTGATGCTTTCCTTTATAAGAGTATTCACCAAAATGTTCCTAAGAAATAGCTTCTTCTTTTCTGCATTTAAATGGTAATAAGAAATTTGAAAATCCAGTCTGGAAAGAAAGCTTCAAATCAACTGTGCTTGTAGAAGACCCAAAGTTAAAAAACATATATGTGTATATATATATATATATATATATATATATATATATAAATTTTCATTTTTTCTGAGTATTGCAATCACTTGCCATAATCCAATTAAAGAAAAAGTTGCCTTATCAGAAATACAATGGAGTGCTCAGCCAAATATATGAAAAAAAATTAAACAAAAACCACACAGAGACTCTCTTAAAAACTTTACATTCTAATTTCAGAAAATTCTGAGCAGATATTTAGAACAGGACACAAGAATGATTAATCTTAGTTGTCAACTTGACACACCCAGAAAGAGAGAATCACCTATATCATATTGGTCTGTGGGCCTGCCTGCGGGTCATTTTCTCGATTGATAACTGCTCTGGTTATTTTCTTTTTTAATCATCTTGACACACACTGGACTTTCTTGGGAACTGTCTCCATCTAATTGACCTGTAACTAAGTCTGTGGGGCATTCTCTTAATTAATGATTGATTGGGGATGGTGCATCCCATGGTGGGTGCCATACAGGGAGGTGAGCCATGGATATAAAAGAAAAGGACCAAACAGGCCAGTGGGCAGCACTTGCTTCTCCTTCAGTTCCTGCCTCCAGATCCCAGCCTTGAGTTCTTGCCTTGCCTTCTCAAAATGATGAAATATCAACGCTAAATCAAATCAACCTTTTTTTCCCACAAGTGGTTCATCACAGCAAGGGAGAAGCAAACAAGGATAACTGATGTGGGAAGTGCCAGCCAGCTGTTGGAAGGGCCATCCCTGGACAGGTGGTCCTGAGCTGTATCATAAAGTCTGGAGAAAGCCAGTACTCAAGGTTCCTGTTTCAGGCTTCTGCACTGAGACTCTCTCTCTTGGCTTCCCTGTGTGATTCACTCTGACCTATAGGGCAAACAAACCCTTCCCTTCCCAAGTTTCTGCCAGTCATGGTTTTTCTCACAGTAGCCAAAAAGAAAACGAAGAGAGTTGTCATCTTGTGTAACAAATGTACCTACTCTCAATCCCCGTACACTGGACAACAGAGTTTTCTTAGCTATTCTATAGCAGAGGCAGTAAAGGAAAAAGAAGAAATATAGTCTCACTTGTACTTCCTGCTTCCAGTTCCACCTTTATCTCTACTTGCCATGCCCTTTTTCTAGAAACTGATGCTATCTTCTTGCCTTCTTCCTTTTTTCATCCTCCTTTCCATTTTTTAAATTTTAAGATAATAATGTTTAATGGTAAATGCACCTAAGTATATTTTAATATATAATTTATTTCAACAACATTTTCAGATGCTTGTTTACCTTTTGTTTATTGACCTTATAAAAGAGCACATAATCCAAATGCAATTCAGAATGATCATCTCTACCCTTCTGTTAAACTACTGTAGTAATATATACAATTAACAAGTAAAAGTCAGATCAAGTGATCACTTATTTGATTTTAGTATAATTGAGAAAGTAACATTAAAAGACTCATATGAATAGATAATACACATTTAAAAATAAACAAACATTTTAGGTTTTTTGCTTACAATTTTACTTCTTTATATTTAATAAGGCAACATGGTTCTTAACACCTTTTTGATATAGATATGAATAATTTTCATTAGTATGGACCTTGTTTTATTGATATAAACTTAAGGTCAATCTTGATATATATATCTTGATATATTTCTGCTCTTGATTAAGGTATTGTGATTGTGTAGTTCATTTAAAAATGTAATGTATAATTAGAAAATATAGGTTGTTAGTGGATAATCATCAATAATAGTCAAGCTTGTAGTCATGTTAATTAGATTTTCTAGATATATAGAGATTTATTTCAGTTAGATAGGCATTCTTCATATCTTTCAAAGACTACAGAATATGGAATTTAAAATGTTTTTATAACTTAGGGCTTTTCATGACAATGAGACACATCTACTCCTGGCAGCACCAATCTACTTCAAGAGGAAGATGGACATCGAAGAGGCTCCTTATGGAGTTGGTTAGCCATTTGGGCAAGAAACTGCTCTTGTCTAGACTGATTTATAAACTGAACATACAGTACCCACAGAGAGAAGACTGCTGACCTTGCCTAAAGGTGAGATGATCTTTCAAGGTTCCTATTTCATGAAAGAGTCAGAGAGCCACCATGGAGACACCAGGTCAGACATGCTAAATCTTTCCTGGTAAGCCACAACCTCATGGTGAACACAGATTAATAAAAGTGGGTTAAATCAAGATGTGAGAGTTAACCAATAAAAGGCTAGAGCTACTGGCCAAGCAGTGTTCTAATTAATACAATTGCTATGTGGTTATTTCGGGTGTCAGCTATCTGGGAGGCCGAAAAACAGGCCCTCTCTCCTCTTACACCTCTTTTTACTTTTATCTATAAAATAAAACCTTTAACTTTTGTTCTTACTTCCCTCCTTACTGCTTGCTCAATTCCTTGCTTCCTTTCTTTCATTCTCTCTTCTTCATGGTCTCAGTCTATAGCCCACTCTAGATTTGAATCGTTGTCAGTCCTCTTAGGCTTTGCGTCATACGTGCTGTGATTATTGTCACAAACCACCTCACCAGGAAGTTTTCTGGTTCTGAGGTATTCTCTGGCTTTCATTTGGATTTGTCCAATGAGGACTTCCATCAGGAAATGAAAGAGAAGGAAAGAAAGCACATCCAGAGCTGTCTTCCTCTGCTCCTCCCCATGTTGTCACTATAATATATCAGTGGCTGTGTGCCCACATTTCCTGACAGGTGGCTTTCTTGGTTTGAGGAATGGCAATAGGTCTTACTATTAATAATTCCCTTAAGCTCAATATTTTTTGCTGGTTCCCTTAACTCTGTTTAGTTCAGAGTTTTCTTCAGAACTCCTGTCTTTTGCTGGAAACTAGCCAATTATCTTTTTCACTCTTTCATTCTTTTTGTCCACTTTTACAATGTAGCAATTTATGAGAATTTGCACATGCCATTTTACATATTTATTGCATTTTACACATTCCCTTTGCTGAACCACTGAGGTGAAAATAAGAGAGGTGAGATAACTGGAGATAACTCTATGTTAACAACAGTTCAAATTCAGAGTTTTCTACAGTCGCAGACCATGTAGAATTTAAAAGAAAAAAAGAAAGAAAATAAGGAAGGAAGAAATGAAGGAGGGAAGAAAGAAAGGAAGGAAGGAAGATGGGTAGATAGATATCCCTAGGAAAGGAAGTTCTCCTGTTTGCATGAGGACTTATTGGTTGACATGTTGCCTTTGTGAAGCTGCATGAAATTGTAAAGAAAGACCGAATATAAAGAAACTAGATCTGAGACCCAGATATTAGAGTTTCTCTATGCTCTTCTTTTCACACACACACACACATACTCTGTCTAACTGAAAAGTTCAATGAAAATGCACATTTACCTTTTTCTCAATATAGTGGTTTCAATGAGAATGTCCGTTAACTCGGATGACATTTAAGCACGTGGTGGCTTCAATTGATTGACCTGTTGGGGAAGCTGTTTCACCTCTAAGAGGTAGAACTTTCCTGGAGGATGTTTGTCACTTGGAATAGGGTTTGAGTATTTATAGTTTTGATTCACTTCCTGTTTTCTCTGTTTCATTCATGCATTTGATCACCTGAGTTTTCATCTTCCTGCCACGCTGCCATCCTTGCTCTGTTGTTGTCATGACTCTGTCATGATGGACTTTTTCCTCCTCTGTAACCATAAGTCAAATATATTCATTCTTTTAAAATCTTCTTTTGTTCAACAGTAATAGAAAAGGGACTAATACACTGAGCAAGGCAAGGTTACATAACCCAAAACTTTTATTACATTATCTATGCGAAAGTGGTTAGATACCCATTCTCCCAAATACAACTAAACCAGAATTTAAAGTAGTTCATGAGATAAGTTGCTTGAACAGCAGTCAGTGGATTATTTTTTTTTCCTTTTGCCCTTTTAAGGCTAGTAATTATGGATGGAGCTGCATTTCCAATGGCATTTGGAGCTATAAGTAGGGCATGGTTGAGTTTCAGGAAGTAAATGATTACATGCAGGAGAAAGTATGGGAAACCTCAGGCCTTCCAGGCTGCTCCAACTCCTGCTGAGCAGGCAGTGACTTTCTCCACCACACCCATGATTAGGCTGTGTTTGTTTCTGCTGACTGGGAAGGTCTGTATTATGGTGATTTGTGCGTTGCCCTCAGGTGAGGATGGATTCACTTGCCCTTGGGTTTTTTTCTTTCTTTCTTTCTTTTGGAGAAAGGCCTCATCTGTCACACCTTATGCCATTTAAAGCATTTCTTGGCATGAACCTTTCCATTTTGTTATCACAGGTAAGATTGCCAGCAGTTCTGGCTGTGAGCTGTTTGAGTTCTCAGGTGTGTGTTTGAAGATGTAAAGGCCCGTGCCAGGAATATAGGTTAATGCCAGATTCCAGAGAAATCCTGGAAACAATTTTTAGAATAACTCATAGTTTACTCATGGATTCTTTCTCTGGGAAGAATGAATACTGCTGATAGTATTCTTAAGAAAGGTGGGCTTGCACACACTCAGTTTTTATATAGACAGCGGTTTGTTAGGGTGATCACATCTTTAACCTACTCATTTGTAATGTGTTTTGTGGGAGCTGTGCAGAATTGTACACCATGAGGAAACAACACTTCATTTCCTCAAGCATAGGCAGTATTCAGACAAGTCACTTTAAAAATTCTGCCTCTGATCAAAGAAAGATGCTTTATTTAAAAAAAATGTATATACTATATTTGCTACATTGCTCACTGTTGTGGACCAAAAAACTAACAGTAAGCAAACTAAGGAAAGGTTTGAAGGTACTGTCCGTAGTGAGGAGGAATAAATGATGATAGCCACAGCAGCTCCCAGCTGTTGCACATGTGGGTCAATCATATGCTCAACTGCCTTTCTCCCTTTTTCCTTTTTATTCATTTCAGAATCCAGCCTATGGGATGACAGTGTCCACATTCAGGGCTGAATTTCTTTCTTCACTGAAATGTTTCTAAAAACAGCCCCACAGATGTGCTCAGGCCAATCTCCAGGCAATTAAAAATCCTTTCACATTGACACCGAGGATTCACCAGCACACATTCTCCTACAGGAGATTTGTCCTTCCCTATCAACAGATGTGAATGTCTGGCCACTTAGCCCTATTTGAAAGACCATTGAGGGCCAGTCCCTCATCCAGGTTACACCTCTGTGGCTCTGGAGAAGGGAACTTTGGCTTCTGTCTGGTTTTGTACCTTTTATAATCATTCTCCATGCTCCTCCTTAGAGAATTTTTTGATGAAACTATGTGTCTCAGCCATAGCTTTAGAATGAGATTTTGGCAAAACTTGAATAAGATTGCACATTGTATTTAAAGATAGGTTCATGAAGGGGAATGGTCCTAGCCTATCATGCTAATAACCACACCCTGCCATGGGCCATTAGCTAATTATTCCACCTCTAATTAGCTGTTAGCTAATTACTCAGGTTGGACCATCAGGTCCCAATTAGGTATTAAAGGGTAGGTTCACGTGGTAAGCGCTCTCTGCGGATCGTGGGTCTGCTGGCGTCTTTGGAGAAGCACGGTTCCAGGGTCTGGTATTGTAAATCTGTGTGTGTTCCTTTTCTATTAAACTGTATGTCTTAAATATAACTAGTTTGGGTAATATTTAATTAAAACAGTAACACGTGGCACCCACACGTGGATGATTTTACAACCCCCAGCCAGGCGGGGCTGTGTTTCTCCACAGCCACAGAGGGCTCTCTGCCCTCTGCCAGCAATTCCTGGGGTTTTTCCCACGTTCACTGGCTGTGAACGAGCCATTGTGAATCCTCTGCCCCACCCCCCACCCGGCTACTCCACAAAGCCCACCGCTTCCCCGGCGCAGGCTCCAGGACCCCCTCCATCTGTC
>JAQHUG010000184.1:3061255-3075765 GCA_028555095.1 Dicrostonyx torquatus
AAAGAAAATAATCTATTTTCAACTTAAAAATAAAGGAGGGTAAAATAAAAACAGATCAGAAGCACAACCACGTACAACCAGAAAAGAGTTCTCACAGAAATAAATCCAACTGGAACCTTGATCTTGGACATGAACTTCCACCACTGTAACATCTTAGTGTCTGGATATGAGCAACAGTCTGTAGGATTTTCTTATGACATCCCAAAGACTGATCACACACATATTAGTTCTTTCATAGATAGTGCTATCTCTGTTTTGAGGGCCTTATGCATTGTCCCTTGGACTTTAATCCTGGCCCTCTTTAGGATGGGGATTTTAGATTATCCTTTGATGTCTTATGAGAAAGTGGTGAAGAGGAACGGAAAACAAGGAAACCTTCATCAGCTAGGTCTAGGATGAAATTAAAACCAGGTCTCCAGGGACCATTGCTAGTGTGGTTGACCCCCTGCCTGCTATACTTGGGAACACCATGAGCATCATCATTAGATTTCAGCTCTGCTCCTGAATGTGTGCAGCCGGATTAGAAAGGCAGGTGACATGGTCCACCTGTGTGGTCTGAAACCAGAATGGCACCACTGCACTGTACAATAGAGACCCCCAGACCTTCAGAAACTACCCAGCTATTTGTTACTGAGCTCTTGCATTTATAAGTAAATTGATATTTCTTTTCTCTTTGTCATCAGCTAAAGAATGGTCTGCTTATTTTTAACCAAGTAACTTCCTTGCATTGGAGACCATGCTATTGGCTTTCTGCAAGACAATTGTTATGTTAATGTGTCAAATCCCAGAGTGGTTCCTGATAACAAAGCACCATCATTTCACCAGGATGTGAGTTCTCTGCAATAGACAAACCCAATCAGCTCACACTGTGACATTGTGAAGAGTTCACATTGTGGTACAAATGGAGTGAATGGGAACTCCAGTCCTCTAAACTAGTGATATTTTATATGAGTTAAGACAATAATAAGGGTATGGTTTCCTAAACCCTAACTGGGGGAACCTCAGCAGATAAACAGGGTTGCCATAACATATGAAATAGGTTATTTCTTTTCACAGAATGGTTGGCTTGAAAGAGGACAGGTCATTTTGCTAAATAACATTTCCCGACATTAAAATATGCCTGGCTATTTTATAGGCCTGAACTAAAGCATTTCCAGTCTTCCCATTTTTATCTGATAACTATGACTTTTGAAATAAAAATTGAGGACTCTCACTTTTAGATGAAGGCCTTGAGATCATTCTCAGGCCAATTACCCTTGACATTCCAGAGAGGTCAAGTTCTTATCTAGGCAACCCTGAATCTGCTTGAGAGTAAACTTCTTCTGAGCAGGGCTCTGTTGTGGGTCACATGGGTTGATCCACACAAACTGCATCAAACAAATAGCATTTGGGGTTTCACAGTGAGTTCCCTCTTCCCACTTCAGCATGGGAAGTGATGCTGAAGTCTTCAGCAGCCATCCATCAACTGGTTAGGTCAATTATGAAGATGTTTTCACGTTGTTATTCCATCTCTGTCTCTATAAGTTCAAGTGTCTCAACCAGTTTAGTGGTGATGCCCCATCAGAAAGCTTGGGGACAAGACTAGCTACATAGTGATTCAGAAACCATTTGTGGCGTGTTCCTTTCAGAAAGTACAGGAAGGAGAGGATGAACATTTTACTAGTCCATTATTAAGGAAGCAGGATTATAAAACAACCAGAGAACATTTACTTTTGAATCAAATTAATTTTCATATTCATAGTTTTTACCCCCCCAAAAAAATAATGTTATACTATTTTCACCTATTGAATGAAGTTTTCCATTCTTCATGTGTTTCTGGAGTCATTACCCATATATCAGACCTGTAACCTCAGCCACAACCCTGAATATTTTCCCCAAGATTCATTTGAATACAGAATTAACTATTTTGCACATGCAAAAAATTTAATGTACATATCAGAAAAGACAGTTACATGAGTACAATTATTTGAGAATTTCCAAAGGTAAGACTTGAGCTGAGTATAATTTTCTACTGATACCCTACCTAATATTCATTTGCAGTTGATACCTGTGGAAAATGTACCTAACAGATGACACAAATGTAGAAGTTCTACCCTCAATGTTGTAGGCAGTCTGGATGCCCTACAATTCCTCTTAACTCCTGGACTTTTCTTACCTCTGCATAGAAGTCTTGTTGGTAGAAATGGCCATGGATCTCAACACAAGTGTCATTTTCCTGGGTGGCCACCCCACTCCATGCCAGGTAGTTTTGGTCTTGTGCCAATTTGACATTATCTAGCTTAATTTCAGTTGCAGCTGTTATCCTAATATTTAAACCACAGGACTTTGCTAAATAAAATAAGAGGACTTCAGCAAGAATCCCCTGCTCTGTTTGGCTATTCATAATGTGAAGTATGAAAGACTGTGTGGTTGCTTTACCTGTCTGTGCTGCAGCTCGACCCACACTGACAGCTTCTACTGTGATCCTGTTACTTGCTTTCTGCACTCTGCCTCCCGTCTGCAAGTGTGAGAGTCATCACACTGCCATGAGTCTGGGAAACACTCCTGTGGGGAAATTATCCAGCCCTGGCAAGCTTCAAAAGAGAGCCTTGTTTGTGGGATCTTCTGTACGGTGTCAGAATTCCCTCTGCAGGCTGGTTCTAATAAACTCATTACATTAAGATCAAAATGACTGACCAGCTGTTCCCTTCCCTAAAGTGTTTGCATTTTAAAAGGTGAGAAAAAAAAAGATTAAAACCTAGAGCAAAGTTTCTGTTTTCTGAAATTCAGACATAGAGAAATATCCAGCTATACATGAAGAAGAGTGGAAGGAGTTGGGGAAGGGGTGTGTCTCACTGCTGTCTGCTTCTCGCAATCTGGACTCTGGACATGCTTTCTAAAATTGTCCAATCACTTGCAAGAGTCTCTGGGGGACCACCTGGCCCCCATATTCTGCATTGGTTTTTGTGTTTGGCAGCCCTTAGGTTCATTAAAATCACTTCGCACTGTAGAGATGCATGTGTAGCAGCTTCATTTGGGACCAATTCTCTCATCATGTTGGGCACAGGCTGACTCCCAGCAGGGGTCACAGCTGGTCTAGAAGAGTTAATTATCCTCAGGATGGAGCCACAAAGCCACAAACCTGTCACTCAGGCGTCTGTTCCTGTCACTCAGGACCTTGCTTTTGCTTGCTGGTACTTTCAGATTATCAGAGGAGCAACAAGGAACACCTATCACCAGTAAGATGAAAATGCATTTCTGCTTTAGGATAATGAGTCACTAAACCAAGAACATGTAAGTTGAAAGCACCTATCATCATTTGCTTTCAACAGATCTCGGATGAATGTGGTGCCAGGGTTCATACTAAAATTAAACAGTTTTTTTTTTTTAAAGGTAAACCAAGTTCTGGTTCCAAAATATTACAATCTAGTAAGAGAAAATGAATACTAAAATAAAATAGAAAGTAGAAACTAAAAAATATCAGCTTAACTCCTGGTAACAGAATTAAACAGTATAGAGCAGTTTAATTTTCAAATTTTAATTTTATCTTAAATTTCAGCTCTTGGGAGGATGAGACAAAAGACTAAAAAATTCAAGGATAACCTGGGCTACAGAGTAACCATTTGTTTTTAGGAAGAAAAGGAAAAGACCAACAAACCCATTAGACAAAATAACACAAATATGCCTCAAACATAAATTTTAGCCCTGTAATGTTCTAGAGAATACATTTTAAAAGAGATTCAGATTTCTTTGTTCAGGTGACCAAGTAAAAAGAAAACACTAATCATTTAAACTGAGATCTGAGTCTTCCCTTTGATGTGAAAAAATATTAATTCCGGGTGGAAAATGAAATCTATGAGCTAGAAATAGGCTTGTTTGGGAGGAATTAAAAGAACAGAGAGAGGAAGGGAGAGGAAGGAGGGAGTGAGGGAGAACAGAAACATACAGAGAGACAGAGGGAGGTATTGTGAGTCAGAAGTCTGGACTTAAATATCTCATTGATATGTGTGCTTTAAATGTCATAAAGAAAACCATTATTTTGTATGCTTACTACAACACATACAGGAAATCATGGAAGTAATGAAGAGCAAGAAGAAGTCACCATCACGATGACCAATTCCTCTTAGAATGCACTACTCTAGAGGAATGAGGAAAACTAACAACACAAAATCATCTATTGTCTGAGTCAAAAATTGCTTCAGGAAGAAATTTCATAAAGAATTGAATATCGTGAAATATGCAGATGCTGATATATACCTGACTAATACAGCATAAGAGGAGGGGTCTATCCTGGTTCCCAGCTTGAGGGCAGAGTCCATGTGGTAGGGAAGGAAGGTATGGCCGCAAGAGGATGAGCAGTAGGTCACACTGCACCTGAAGGCGGGTAGAAGAAAGATCCCATGTTTCTCTTTTTATTCATCCTATACCCAATTCTTGGGATGGTGTCCCTCAACCCTAAGGTTCATTTTTCCTCCTCAATTTAACCTTTCTGGAACTACATTTGAAGGGATACCCATACTGGCACACACCTTTAATCCTAGAACTTGGGAGGCAGAGGCAGAGAGATCTCTTTGAGTTTAAGACCAGTGTGATCTACAAAGCGAGTTCCAGGAAAACTAGGGCTATTACACAAAGAAACCTGTCTCAATAAAACCAAAAGAAAAAAGAAAAAAAAGATACTCAGAAGTCACAAAGACATGTTTCCATAGTGATTCTAAATCCAGTGAGTTTCATAATGACAACTATTGAAATATTCTTTCCTAGAATATTTTGTTTCAGAAGGTCTGAGATATATGAGATATGTGGAAATATTTTTTGAGGCACAGTTTTCTACTTTTTTCTACCTTCACCTTAGAAGATGCAATGAAAAGTATTATAAAATATATATTTTCAAAGGTTAATTATGTTGTTTCCAAAAATTATGGTCAACCTTTAACCTCCAATCCCAATGAAGTTAATTTTGCTTGAAAACCTCAAAATAAATTAATATGGAATCATGAGTTGACTCAATAACAATAATTCATGTGTTTATAAAAAAGCATTATAGGGCTGGTATGAGGGGGTGATAGGTCACTCAGAAAAGTGTGTAGCATACAAGCATGAGGACTTGTATTCAGTCCTCAAGCCTACATTAGAAAGTGAAACCAAACCAAAAAAAAAAAGTCAACAAACAAACAAACCAAAAACCTGGACAGGTGGTATGACCTTAATCCCAAAGCTGGGAAGGCAGAGATAAGTGGATCTTGAAGCTCATTTACTAGGCATGCTAGCCTACATCATGAGTTCAGATAGGGCCTTTTCTCACAAAAACAAGGCGGCCGCTTTCTGAGGATTGGCATCTGAATTCGCCTTGCAGCCTTTACAAGTGCACATGTGATGTGGGAAGTCCTTCTGTATATGTGTTGCTTTTATTGGTTAATCAATAAAGAATCTGCCTTGACCTGTGATATGATAGAGTAGAGCTAGGCGGGGCAAACTAAACTGAAGGCTGGGAGAAAGAAGGTGGAGTCAGAGAAAAGCCATGGATTTGACAGAGGAGATAAATATGAGTCACCAGGTGGAACCTTGCCGGTAGGCCATGCCTCATGGTAAAATATAAAATAATGGAAATGGGTTATTACTAGATGTAAGAGCTAGCTAGCAATACACTTAAGTGATTGGCCAAGCAATGATTTATGTAATATTGTTTCTGTGTGATTATTTTGGGAGTCTGGACTCCAGAAAACAAACAAGTGGCCTCCTACTGCACACATGCATGTGCACAATTTGATATACATGAACACACACACAGTGAGAGAGAGACAGACAGGCAGACAGAGATAGACAGGGATGGAGAGATGGGGACAAAGAGCACAGGGACACATAGGAAGAGTCTTCAGTGATATCTAAATTTCAAGAACTGTGAAGAACAACCAGGAATACCAGAAGGTAAAAGAAAGGCACACAGGCTCTTCCTCACAACTCCCAGAGACATGGTGGCGCACTTTGATGCTGTGCTTCCGGTACCCCAGTGTGAAAGAATGTGTTGTTCTCTGTGGTGACTACTCCGAGAAAACATTCACATCACCTTCCAATATAAATAATTTGTTTATTTTGGCCATTTTTCTTTCCCTACATGTACACTGGCAGATTCTCTTTTCCTTCTATAAACTTCTTTTGCTGATCTTTTTTCACCTTGAATATTCTTCACATATTATTATCTTTTGTTTGTTTTAATTTGTTTTGGCTAGATAGATTTATGCTCAAACCTCAGCATGCCTTTTCTAAGTAAGAGTACTCATTTATGTTGCTCCTCTGGTAGCAGGAGAAGAATTCTAGAACCACCTTGTTTTGTTGTTTTGTTAAGGCTGTATATCTACTCTCTCCCTCAGGAATTTTTGCATTTCTAACAAGAAGCAAATGATGGACTTTGAGATGCCATACCAAGCAGATAGGCAAAGTATATTTCAGTTTACTCGTAGTTTTTGCACACTTAACAAAAAGAGACCAAGTTTATTTAGCTTGGTGCCAGGTGAGTCACAACCAACACCCAGTTTTTACCCATTATTATTTTGTTGAAGTTGTTGATGATCCCCAGTGAGAAACAGAGCATGAGTCCTGAGAAAATTCAAAATTCACACACACACACAAACACACACACAAGCACAGACACACTATACTAGGTTTAAAACCCTGTATAGAAGAAGCTTAGTTGAATAAAGTCTTAAGCTGTTATTTTCGGGTCCATGCTTTCTTAGTGAAAAAAATGACATTCATAAGCAATTGAGTTCACAGCAATAAATCATAATTCAGAATTTGAAAAATCCCTGTTGAGGTCACTGGTTTTCTTCATGAATGCATTTTGTGATAGTTCTTGTATGGAATCCCAGCTCAGCAAGGCAACAAGAAAGCCTGGAATGTTTTCCCACTCACTAGTGCCCACTCACTAGACCTTAGCTTTAGCTAAATCTCTGACACCTAGTAGATGATTTGGGAAGGCATATTTGTAACAGTTTACGGAGGGAATTTCATCCTGTGGGCAGGTCGAAGCTTCAGTCACTTCTGGAAATATCTTGCAGATGACTATATTATTTCAATCTATAAAATCTATGATTTTAATATTTGTATTTTCCCTTTGCTTCCTCTGTTGAGGCAGATTAAATTCCATGAAGAGACATACCTTTTCATTCAAACAGTATGGATACTATGAGCAGGCAGTTATACCCATATTTGACACAAACATGTTCCAACTCTTAATTTAAATGATTAAGTCAGATATATGTGCAAATTTGAACTCTAATTCAAAAGCAGAACCTCATGGAACTATTAGAGATCAAATGTGGATGCCAACAGGAGCCTGTTGTGCTGTAAAGGGGAGGGTGTTTGCGGCCGCTATTGGTGATGTTCTCAGTGACTACTAGATAGCAAACCAACATGCTGGTTTTCTCAACAGGACTTCCAGCCACCATTTGGGGCATAACCTGGAAAGATCAGAGGAAAGTTGGAGTTACTTGGTGAGTGACACCATGCTTGCTTATTGCTTCCCACTGCTTCCAGAAGCCGATGTTTTTGACATTAGATATTTTCTCATGTAGTATTCTATTTGGCTTGAATTACTCAAATCCACTAAACATATCTCCCCAGGGACCCAGAGCTGCAGCGTAATAGGCTGTTGCTAATAGCTTGAAACTGTACAGCAATCTAGTTTTAAAATACAACACAAATCTTTATCTAAGAGCAGTAACACCTCACTCTTATGTTGGAGGAGTGTTTTCACATTTCCGCTTGCAATGCATTGAAAAGGGGGAAAGCTTCAGGAGAAATGATGCATTCTGGGCAAGGAGCCAATTTAAAAAGTCTGTTCTTTCCAGTTTGCTGTCACTTGTCGTGGTTAAACAAAACACGGAGGAGAAAAAGAGAAATTGGCTTCAGTGTAAATGTCAACATTCTGATTAAAGCAAACATGAAGCATTCAGGAATCTTGACAAAAAAAATTAAATTGAATTATGAAGGGTATGCAAATGGAGGCCTTCGTCGGCATGACTACCAGGACATGTGCTTTGTATTTTCTGTCTGTGCTGAAGAAATCTGTGCAGCGGGACAAGGTGTTCAGAAACAGAAAAAGGGAGGTGCACGATATATTTTCCTGCTGCTGACATTTGGAACCTACCAAAATATTGGTTCAGAAACAAGCTAACACCTCACAACTCCAGGGAGGGTTAGGAAGCCGACAGGGACTACTATTCTGTTCACTGGTCCACATTCCCAGGGAAGCCTCCTCCTCTTCTGGGACAAAAATCCCCCAAAATATTTGTTCAAGGCTTTCAAATGTTATGGGGAAGGTGTAAAGAAAATGCATATTAAATGTAGATCTGCAAGAAATGCAATGCTATTTCTTGCCTATCTTTTAAACACAGACATGAAAAATGGAATTGTTTGAAATGCAGTTTGGAAGGATTCTCAGCAGGCGTTTTAAATTTTAAAGGTAGAATAATACATTCAATTTTAGTAATTAAAATTAATGGAGAAATGAAAAGCAGCTAGTGTGTATTATTTCTTTCTCCCATGGGGAGGATATAATTAGCATTTTGGATGAACATGTGTGGTCCTGTAGTTAGGAACTGCAGAGTATGCATGTCTATCTGTCTGTCTTCATACATGAAGGAGGTTGTAGCTAATTGTAAGGAATTGCTTAATTGTCTGAGGTTCTTTGTTTTTCCTGATTCTCACCATCATCAAGTTTTCTGAACTAAACTTCTACCCAGAGGTTTTACACTTCTTTTTGTATTCCTCTTTAGGAAATTCTAAATCTGTTTTCAATTTTACAGTGTTCACCACGCATGCCACTGCTGACTTAGAATAGACTTAGATGGCCACCCAGTACTTATCTGAGAAGCCAAACCCAGGCCTCCTCTCACGTCTTTCAGGGCTGGCCTCACATTAGCTCTATATTCATTTTTTTATTTCATAAATATTTCCTGGAGATTCAATACCAGTCATTTTGCCTTCTCTTCTCCTTGTTGCCCATGCAGTTTCTACTATTGACTTACTTATTCCTCTCTCAAATTACCCTGGACTTTTTCTATTTCTGAACTTTTTTTTTCTATTTGGCCTTTTCCGTGATGAAAGCATCTTACATCTATGACCACATATCTTCCAGAAATGCCTGTGAAAAGTGCTATCTTCCTGAAGCCTTCTCTGTCTGCTGTACCTCAAGATAACCTGGTCCTCGCCAGAATTCTGATATCATTTTCGTTGTGATCCTAGGCATGTACTCATTGTATTAGCCACACCTTCACTTGCTGCACTTACTAAAAAGAATCTTGAAAGATGGACCTTTGTTTATGCACAATGCAGAAAACTAGCAGGAGATGAGGGCGGGTCGAGACACCATCACCTCTCAATATTCAGATTCTCTTATCCATAGACTGAATATAAATACTACATCCATTTTAGAGCATTGTCATAAATAAAGGTGATAACTTTATGGACTGTTGTAGCTTTAAGTGCTAGCTGCAGTTCCCAGCAGTTGCTTTCTTCTCACTGATCACATACATTCTCTCTGCATGACTACAGAATATGACAGTTGGATATGTAGACAGAAGGCAATGCATCAGAAGCGTCATCTGCAAGACACTTCTTATTCACCATTGGAGTAATAACTCGAAACCTGAAGGGCAGTTGTTAGAATATTAACAACCTACAAGTTACTAGTCTAGCCCCAAAGCCTTCTGTTCTCCCCAAACTGTCAGGCAAGTTTTCCTTGGGATACTTCAACCATAAGACAATGATGTCCAATGAGTGATGGGTACAGCACAGCTAGCCCCACCAGAGAACATCCTCCAACCCTAAACACTGGAGTGAAAGAAGTGTGGTTCAGAGTACCCTATGTATTCATTCTTAACCTCAGCCACTGCCCATAATTTCTCCTACTGCCGTCAGGTCCTATGGTATTTAGGATTTCCCATACATGAATTAGTAATTGTATTTCCTGTTAGAAATACAAATCTGAAAGCCCAGGTTAGTATGTGCTTCTAAAGACACCCACAAATGCTGTGCACAGCATCATCTGTAGACACATTGTTGTGAATACTGAGATGTGTTTAGCAGACATATACATTCTCTCTTATCCGCCAGGGACTATAAAAGCTCCCACAGTATGGAGTAACACTAATATTCTAGCAAATAAAGAGACTAGCGATTTCCTCAAATGGCTCTTCATTTTTGTGAAAATGAGACCGGCGAAGTTCTCCATAAGTCTTAATTGACAAGAAATTATTGTCAAAAGGTAATTCTTGAGATAATTTTTGGTAGAATTTGCCCTTGTTCATTTGTTCTCGCATTCATTGTTGTCTCTGGTACACCCAACTCTCCTCAGAACAGTATCCAGTAAACACAATGGGACTGAAAGAACCTGATGTCTCTGGGATTTTACATTCTGCACTATAAAGCCTGAACAGGAATTTCTAAGAGATTATCAGAGACATAGTTTAAATACTTGAATTAAAGTCGAAGCCACACACATTCTAAGCATTTTACGAGCAATCTGGGAGCTGATGGGAAACAAAGCAGTTGTTTTCGTGGCAGGTGTGGTCTCTTTTTCCTTCTGACACACTGTCCTCCCTAGGACAAGCAAAGCAAGAGTGGATGCTTGCTGGCCTACTTCCTGTACCTTCTCCTCTCAGGGCTGTGGACTTACTCATGAAGGATGGCTTTTACTGTTTTTGTTTTCATGCAGAGAAAAATACATGTTCCTCCCTTCAAAGTAAACACTCTGGAAGCAGTTGCGATTGTTCAGATTTCTTTAAAGACCTTGACGCCACTTCCCGTTGCTTTTCAACTGCAGGAAACATAATGAAATTGAAGTCCCTCGTGGAGCTTTTCTTCTCTGTCTTTCAGCCTTAACAGAAAGCAGTAGGGGACACCTGGGCCACCAATGTCACTGCCATTTCAGTGTCTGCTTTGGTTTATTCTTAAAAAAAAAAAAAAAAAAAAAAAAACACTGACTTAATCCTTTTTTATTTTTCTGAACACATATGTTTTGCTTAGAGAAGCCCTCAGAGATGCCGTTTTCCTCTCCCTCTCATATCTCCTCCCTCCCTTGCTTCACTTCTCCTTTCTTCATCTGGGGCAGAGCATAGGTTGGAGACTGAACGGAGGCCCCTTCTATAATGGTTTTGATGGGATCTTTAGTAGCTTTTTGTTTGCTTGTTTGTTTTGTTTTACTTTTATCAGGGCCCCAGCACGCACTTTATATCAAGACCTATTGTGTAGTTACTCAGAAGTTCATGCAGAGTCCTCTTTTGAACAAAGTTTGGAATCTGTATTGGACATTTTAAAAGGTTTCCAATCCTGTTGTAATTAGGGGGAGAGGTGCGTGTTGTGTTCCCCAGCCGCCAGCTGCTGGCCCGCTCAGCCGCTGGTTGCTTGCTTATGCCCGAAATAACCACAGGAGTACTGTATTAATTCAAATACTGCCTTGCCCACTATCTCTAGCCTCTTCCCAGCTAGCCCTTACCTCATACACTAACCCATTATAAAAGTCTGTATGTTACCACAAGGTGGGTGACTTACCGGACGGATCTACGGTACTTCCATCTGCAGCGGGAGCTTCATGGCGACTGGCTCTGACCCAGTCTTCTTCCCAGTGTCCTCTTTTCTTTTCCCCGCCTATCTAAGTCCTGCCCTATCAAATGGCCCAGGCAGCTTTTTTATTTAACCAATCAAAGCACAGAAATACAGATGAACCCTCCTTCACAATCCTACAGCCATGTTCTACTCACTCAAAAGGGTCATCCTTGAATTTCTCAGATATTTGGGAACCAAAATGCTGTCCTTGAAGTCCTGAGCCTTAGCCTTTGATCTTTCTGGTTCATTTCTGATCTTTGGCTTTTGACAGTTGTACCTAACTTTTCTCTGGAATCATATAGTACAAACAAAATTCTACTAACCAAAAGTTTTTGTCTACCTTGATTCTTGTCTTCTTGACAGAAAGAACTCAACATGGAGATTCAATTTAAACACAAGTTTATTTAAGACAGACAAGAAAAAGGCCATATACTTAGGAGAAGGAGAAAAATTTAGTGTAGAGCCCACTGGGTTCTGGGTTCTCCATTGCAGATATGTCTATTATTTTAGTCAATGCTTATATAGTAGGTAACATGAGACTGAGGAAAGCTGACTCGTTTGCATGGGGGACAAGATCTTCATTTAGCAACCTTCTTCCCTCAGTCCTATTGCAATCTCACCGAGCAGTAGCTAGAGGAGACGATGAGTAGTCAAAATCACATTCTCAGGATGTTATGATAAAGCTAGGAGTTTTGACAATGCAGTCCTTGGTACTGGATGTGATGACAATTGAGAGAGTGCTCTGGCACCTTAGTTTTTGATACAGTGAAAAGACTCTAACCCTCACTTCAAGAAATCTTTAAAACTTAAAGGTGTTCTGACCAAATAGTAGTTACAAAATACAGTAATAATTTCTTGGCCACTCTTATACGCAGTTCCCTGCCTACTGAGCCTCACCCCCATTATATGGGAGAGTAACCCATATAATTGTATGAGTAAGAAAAGCTGTATTTCTAGTTCTTTAGTATCCTCCTTATGATGAACAGGCACATATGCCCTGCCTGTGAGTCCAACATCTGTGCACTTACATTAGCAGGATAACACGTCTGAATAGTTGAGGCTAGAAGTCTTATATTACAAGTAATAACTGATTTTGTTGATTTGCAGTTCCCAGAAAGACTGTGTTTCCTAGCATCCAATCTGATTTCTCAAAACTCTGCTTTAAATAAGGACTCACCTTTTCTGATGTCTTAAAAATTCCCATTCATTAACTCAAAACTGTTGATTCTCTTTTGATTTTTCCAACACTCCTAAATGCAAACTCCAGAAAAATAACAACTGTGGGTAGCAAGAACCTCTAAGACAACCTTCTCTTGTGTGAGCTATTCTCTGATTTTGGGGATTTATACAGGAAATATTAAGGAATTCTTTCCAGTAGAGAAGGGGTTTTGTGACTGCTAGCATTAATTTGAATAGGATTCTAAATCTGTTCTCAGACACATGGGGAAAAAATAAACGAACTATACCCATTTTTTGGTGTAACACAGAGCTATTTTCAGACACATGGAAAAAAAAGTAAGAGAACTGGCTGTGCCCATCCTCAGTGTAGACACAGAGGTTTGGAAGAGATGGCATCTTTTGGCTGTCATACATATGAAACATTCTGTGAGTCTAGCATTTACTCTGTAAATTACCTAGCACTCTGTAACAGTCTATAGGACTCAAGGCTACCTTCCCTCAATTTAAGAAACAAAAGGTTGATTTTTAAATTATGTCACTAGGAAGACCAATAAAATCCAAGCCAGCTATAAGGCTGAATATCAGCACTCACTGTGACCTCTGTGCTTCTTTTCTGGTTTTAGATGGAATTAATATGGGAACATCATGAACCCTGAATTTCTAGGAGTGTACCCAGCCTGGTCCTATCCTTGGTCTGGGATTCAATGGAGTGCAAAATATGTTCTTTGAGCCAAAGATAAAAAGTTGACTCCTTCCTCCTATGCAAAGACTGCATAGGCAGTTGTTTCTATTAGTGAAGACTGACTTTTGTTGCAGCATCTACTTCCTTTAGTAACAGTACAAAATGGATGTGGCTTTCTTTTAGACTTTCTATAGTATCCATGGAAGCAGAGTTGTCTGGAATCAATTGTGGATGAGACTGTGCCTAACATCAAATGCAAGGCTCTTATGGTCCAAGACCTAGGAGGAAAGGGGTAGTTTAGAAAAAAGGACTCAGAACATTTTATAAAAATGATGTTCTTACTTTAACTGTTGCCCAGTATTACCTTTATAAAATAAATCATGAAAATTTATGTAAGACATACATACATTTATGTGCATATATTCACACATTTCACAAGAAATGCATTCTGAAATAATAATAGGTAAATATTAGAGATAAACAGAATTGCCATACATAATTTCAGTAAATTTAAAAATAATATGAGCCCTATGATAATGCAAATTGTAATCTCTGACACGTACACATATAGTTACATGATCACACAAAATATTTAGAGAAAATAAGTTAATATACAGATTGTTCTGGTGAAACAAATGTACTAGAAAGTGCAGTAGAGATACACTCAAGGCTCCTCCTTCCATTTACATACTCACAGCATGCATTTGTACATGCCAGCACATGAACATGTACACACAACCACCCATAAATGCATATACACATATAAACAAACACAAAATAAAATAAATATTCTGAGTTGAATAATTATGAACTGTTATAATTTGTTATTTAACATCTAGTGAGATACATATTCAGTTTTACCATTTCTTTTCTTCTTCATGAGAAAACAAGTTCTGGCCAGGCAGGGGCGGTACACGCCTTTAATCTCAGCACTCAGAAGGCAGAGGCAGGTGGATCTCTGTGAGTTCAAGGCCAGCCTGGCCTACAGAGCAAAGTTACAAGACAGGCTCTGAAGCTACACAGAGAAACCCTGTCTTGAAAATCCACAAAAAGAAAAAAAGGG
>JAQHUG010000184.1:3090148-3108994 GCA_028555095.1 Dicrostonyx torquatus
AAAGAAAGAAAGAAAGAAAAATCAGGTTTGACAACGAATACTCCCTGAAAAATCTCCAATAGGAGCAGATGGCTGAGATGATCCAACATTTCAGAGGACTTGTTGTCTCAAGAAATTCAAAGGAACCAAAATTCCAGTTGTCAAACCCCACAGAGTATGGGTTTTTTTGGAGTTTTTACCAGTAGCATGCATTATATGTCTGCTATTTGATTTATTATTACCATTACCTTTGAAGGCAACATTTCTTTCAGCAAGTACCCCTTCCAGTTACCTTCTTCAGGAAGCAACAGCAAAAATCAAAGTTGTGTTGCTTTATTTAGGACATTCTCCATTCATTCTGAAAACAGCATTTATTATTAGTATTGATGGCTTTTATTTATTCATTTGGCTGCTCAAATGAATTATAACTATAGGAGAGCATGAGTTACGTCTAACTGCACAATTGCTATGTATGACACAATGTCACAATGAGCATATACTATAAAATGAATACAATTTTGCATATAGAATTTTATTATTTAAATCTCAGAGAGATATTCTATAATTAATTGTCCACTCAAATTTGAAGTTTGCATAACTCATGACTATTATCTCATTTTGTTATTGTCAAGGAATGATCCTCTTCTTCTTCTTATCTTCAAGCAAAAGGACTAGGATGAGAGAAGTATCTACCAGATGAAGATGGTGGCACACTTACATTGTCAGAGATTATATGTTCTATGTTCTTGTGTAACAGTCATTGCTTTATGGAACATTTGTGTCTCTACCTGCTATTGTTTAAATATTCAGTGCTACTCTATGGTATCCAAAGAATCAGCTCAAATCATTGGTTGGTAGCCATGAATTTTCAAAGCACCAGTCTACATGTTACCTTTTGATTTTATATCATCCTTTGCTCCAGTTTTCAATATTTGTCATGTATTTTTATTAGAATATGTCACACTTTCAAGAAAGACCTACCTTGCCTTTGTCCATATAGTGAAGAGAACTCATACTTTAAAATTCAGTACAAGTGTCTTGTTTCTGTGAAACTTGAATTCTAATGCAAATCAGTTAGTTTTTCTTTCTATTCTTTTTCTACAATATTCTGAGTACCATTAACTTCAAGTTTACAATGCTGTATTGTATGGTAATTCCATGCAAATGCCACCCTCAGAGCATGCAAATGAGTAACAATATCAATATAACTGATTAGGAAATAATTGGGTATTAATTTTGGAGAAAGAAGGATGAGCTTTTCTCAACTCTTGGTTGACTTCACTGCCTCTGATCACCTCTTCCCTTCAACTTCATTGCCTCTCATCTCTTCTCTTCCTTCTCCTCCTCAGCTATAAAGCTTTCCTTCTAAAATCATCTAAGCTGACTATGAGTTATTAGAGTGACAAGGGGATGGAGCCTTGGAGTAAACTCTGTGAGTCAAAAGCCACTCATCCTCTACTATATACTTTTATGTTATTCTCTTTTGTTTTATTTAATTATATTTATTTGTCTCCCTGGGTGTAAACACACACATACACATACATAAACTCACACACAAAATCAGATCCATTAGAGCTGGAGTTATAGGCCTGACTGACCTTAGTACTGTAGACTAAATCTAGGTCACCTGAAAGAATGCAAGTAGTCTCAGCTACTGAACCATCTTTCCAAGCAACATGCCATATAATCTGATGACAAATGTTACATAAGTTCAGACATTTCCCTCGCAATATTAGGAACTTTCTTTCCATTTTGTATGTCTTACCATATGATAATTGAAGAGAATATTATATAATTCTCAAAAGCAATATACTTTTGAGTGTGTGGCATCAACTCATTTAAAGGTGATCGTTCTCAGATACCTTTTCCAGTTATTTCACCTTGGTTGTATGATGTTTCTGTTTCTCATGACAGGAAATAATTGCCTTGGAAAATTCTAAGATATAATCAATGGTTCTGACATTGTCAACCCCAAGATATTGCTTATACAAGTCTTCTGAAATGTTAAATTTGGATATATCATTTTAGAACTAAAATATGCAGAATGTACATATTAAATAAAGTGACTGGCAGAAAAAAAAGCACAATTCCAAAAGTGCTATAAATTAATAGAACCATCCTATTATAAGCAAACAAATCCAAGATTCATAATAATCAAAACCTTCGTTGTCCTGCTTTTTCTCTTGTGAATCTCAATTCCACTCTCTTTTGAATTGCTTCAGCTGAAGAATCTCTCCATCAGACATGCTTCTGAACATGAAGCACGACTGCCCCTTTACTCTTTCAGGCATATCCTCACCTGCAGAATAAAATACAATTCCCTCAATAATTCACTGTCTTCATAACCTGACCTGAAACCAATTTTTGGGACTGGTGTGCTAAAGCTTAACCCTGTATACCCTACTTCACTTTAACAGAGCTTCTTAAATTCCCCAGCCCTGTGGTTTGTCTCCCAGCTTCATGTTGTCATTTATTGAAGCTGTTTCTCATGCTGAAAAGCTCTCTTATGCTTAGACCATGGCATTCCCACTTAGGCCACACCAAGTGCCGTCTCTGTGAGTTCTTTGTGTAGTTTATCTTAGTGGAGTGAACAGAGTGCGCTCACAACAGTCAGAATGCTACACAAAGACCTTTTCTTAGTTTTCAAGCAGTGTGACTTCAGGCATTTATCTACATTTTCTACCCACCTCACCTCATTTAGAGCCCCATCTCCTATGTGCTTTCTTCATTTCATAAGCCCTACATTGCCTTATATTTTGAAGATTAAAAACTTCATTATATACCATGCAGCTGACCAATATTGACTACTAAACATGAGATTATTTAGACAACTGTCAAATATCTTAAATGAAACCTAGAAACATTAAAAGGGAATAAATTGAGAAATTTTTATTTAAATGTAAAGTCATTACCTTATGGAAAGGTAAGCTTTCAGATACTTTAGAGAAAAATTATTAAGAGTTAATCTTAAAGTAGACATTTTAGGAAGTAAAAGCAACAATATTTCCCATATGTAAGGACACAAATAAAATAACATCTTGAATTATCTGAAAACTATATTTTGACTATCCAAATACCAGACTTTAACTACAGAAAATAGCAATTGTTTTAATTAAAACACAATTATATCATTTTCTACCTTCCCTTTATTCCTCCAACTCCTCCCATTATATATTCTAATTACCCCTCAAATTCATGATCTCTTTTCCTCTGATTATTGTCACACACACACACACACACACACACACAAAATATTGAGTTCTTTTAGTGTTCTTGTATATATGTATGACATTGGGTCTGACAATTTCTTATTGGGCTAGTCTACTATTTGTACCATAGATAGCTCAGGAACATAGCTTACCTTAAATAATTGAGAGAGAGATTGTGGGGAGAGCTCTGGACACTTTCTTCCTTCGAGGATGTATAGCTCTGGGTTGTTTATGCTACAAACCAAGTGGGTTGACAATGACCTGCAACATTTCAATATGTTACTGCATACTTTGAAGTCACAAGGCCTGACTGTACTTGAGGTTCTCCCACATTTTAACTTCTGGAAAATAGAAATTTGAACAGAGAAAATTTTAAAAGTATGTGTCTGTGTGAAATGTAAAGTTGGTTCTCTTCAAAGCTGAAAAGTGACATGTATCTCGGGAGGATTGTGTGTGTAGAGATGCCTTTTCAATCTCTCAGTGTAGACTGACTTACACGAAAACACACTGTAGAAAATTCCAAACAGCTACCTAATCATGTATGCAAGCAAACTTTTGAGAAATTTTCACAAAAGTCAAGTGAGCAACTCCCCAGAAGCCTCATGCCCAAAGGGGAGCCTCACCGCCTTACCAACTTGTGCTTTTCTGTTTTCACATGTCAAAGATGGGAGACAGAATCTTGTACTTGAAAATGCTATAAATGAGCTGCTATGAAATAAATTATGACCTGGGCAGAGGCAAAACAAAAAACAAAAAACAAAAAGAAAACCACTAGGAGATATTTGAAACTCAGAAATGCTTGAGAAAACTCTTGATTGCGTAATAACCCCTTTCACATATATGGCTGTTCCATGCCTGTCCTAACAGAATAAGTCTTTTAACAGATAAGTAAAATTAATTAAGAGATTCTAAGACCCAAAAACCTGGAGACTATCATGAGGAAAGCAATACACTCTGAAGCTCCCTAGCAAAATTTTAGAACAGAAATTCTCCTTTCTTTGTTTAACCAGCATTCCACAAATACAGATCAAACACTTTCTGCAAAGCAACTATAGATAGGACATGGGAAATTCTTACTGTCAGTCATCCTGGACCCCCAAAGAACACTTTACCCAGGTTGTCAACCTGTGACTGTGTGCAATAGCATACCGAAAAAAATTTCAGAAGGTTTCTGAATGCTTAGTACTTTCCCTGCTAAAGGGGGCTTCAAACTGAAAAGGGACTTACATTCTTACTGCAATCCATTCGTGTTAAAGAGCACCCTCACTTCTTATGAGTCCTGAAACTCTGTCTAATACTAGAAGCAATGAGATGGGGTGAAAAATTTAACATCAGAGAAAACAGAGAAAGAAAAATAGAGTATGAAGTTGAAGAAACTTGAGATAAACTGGATACCAACAGGAAAGATTAAAAAAAAACCCACCACCTGTCACATGTATCCAGCTAGTCTCACTGAAGTTTCGGTAGCAGGCATTTCATCTGTCATATGAAAACATTTTCAATACCGTCTACCAACACAGCACTAAATTCTGGACTACCATTAATGTCAACCCATTTATAATTTTGGCTTGCAGCACTACAAAAAGGCAGATGACAGCCTACTATTTCACACCTGCTGCTGAAATGAATAAAAATGACTGAAATCTTTAAAACCAAAGGAAAGTGGAAGGTAAAAATAAAGCAAAGAGCACTACATAGTAAAGCCAATGTAAACTCCCTGCCTGCTTTGAGTTCCGAGGCCCAGGTATTATATAAGTTGTCTTCAATAGATCTGGAAATAACCATGGAAGAGCCTACACGTAGACACTAACCCTACATGGGAAAACTTTGTTCTATTTTTGAAAGTTGTAATTTATGCAACTCCTTGGGATTTTGTAGCTTCTTTTTGTCAACATGTCTGTCCTGAACCCAAATAAATAAGATAAATACCTTCCTCAGTATTCCTCCTAAAGATTGCCTTATAAAAATATTGTGCATATTTATGTATCTGTGCTTATTTATTTGTTTATTTTGTGCTTATTTGTATTGTTATGTCCAAAAAGTGTAAGCAGCACAGTGAGAGTGAATCAACTGTTAGACTCTGATGGAATTACCAATTTTGCTGTTTTATTTAATTCATCTAACCTCAAGCGCAATGAGAAATAGCTCTGATAATTAGTCACTGTGGTTATGAATCTTTCAGTTTGTTTGTCCTGCCAAGTATAGTGATAATGATGTCTGAGTCATGCATCTTTAAACGGGAGAAAGAAAAACTCTTCATTTACTACAATATCAGGACACTGTTTGCCTTCCTCATTTTCTTGTGGAGCACATCGTACTTTTATTATAACATCAGTATATGATTTGCCTTTTCCTTGTCTTGTGATTTCCACTGATTACATTGAATAGATGGAATGTGAGAATGCTGGAATCTAAGAAAATAATAGTTTCTATTTTGGTATTATCAAATAATTTCAGAAAAATCTCAAATTATTCATGAATAATAATTTATTGGCTTTCTCTATTTCAGTTCTTTCATATTCTCTTCATTAAACATAAATCCAGATCATATAGAATGATGCTGAATAGAAGTTTACACCTCACTTAAGTTAAAACAAAACTAAAAATACACCCCTATATACAATCCATTCTTAAGGAAGTCTTGAGTAACACATATTCTTCTAGAGTCCAATTCTGCCATTCTTCTTCAGCTTAGCTAGACAATAGATGAGGGATTCAGGCAGAGTGTGCTTGTGAACTACTAATTGTGGAAGAAAGTGTTGTGACCTTTTCCTCCTCACCACAGTGGAAAGACAGAATGTAGTGTAAAATCTTTAGTCAAGGTCAATGGACATTACAGCAAACTACATCACCTTCTTCAGTTACATTCCTGTTGGGAGTTGTTTTAGCTGTTCTGGCTGAATTCTTGTTTTAACAGGAGGAAAAGAATCTAAGAGAAAGGGGGATACAGAGGTTACTATCATTAAAGCAACAAAGAGTATCCAAGTATTTGAATTGAGAGAATAAAGAAGCTAATCCACAGAGTATAATCTCATCTCTCAGTAGTCCACATGTTTCACTCTGAGTCATCACCGAGATGTCAGTGACACAGTGGCCCTCTACAGATTCTCAGCTAAGAAAGAAATACTTCAACTCGACTAGAAATTTCCAAAGTATCAGCTTCTAAAATGAAAGAGAAAAGGCCAAAGACAGTCATATCCATAACGAAGTGTACTGTGTTCCTCTTGCCATAGAAGATTCAATAACTGAGAACTGCCTCAATGGCTTTAGGAGATAGGAAATTTTACATAACGAGAACAGAAGGTAATGATTAGACAGAAAATGATTAAAAGTATTTCAAATTTGATAGCCTATTCAGTTTTAACTCTAATTAGATTGTCTATAGTTACAGTGTCTCAAAACATGAGATCACACAATTGTAAAACACATTTCTAAAAATTATCAATCAATTAAAATGTGTCCCTAGGACCATGCTGAGTAAGAAATGCCTGCAAAGCAGTCATTTATCATTATTGTTTTTGCGTTTGACCCCCAGCAATGTTTTCTTCTGAATCTTGCCAGTTTCAACAATATTTTTTTCATGTCAATAAAGGTACAATGAATGTTTGTACCTGCAAATGGCCAATACACTACATCAAACTATGTACTGTCAAATTTCTCTAATTAAAAAGAATTGTCTTTGAAACACTCATCCTTGGCATAGCTAGGAAATCTTGTCAACAAAACATGATTTGTAGGATACAGGGAGGGGGAGAGCAAGTTGGTTATCATCCATCTTTACTAAGGAAGCATCTAGAGGCAGCTTGAACCATTTGTCCAGTGGATAAGCAGTCAGATGCCCTGACTTCCTTGAATTATCTACCTAAGTTGAGAAGCCTCTTCCTAAAAAATACATAGATTGCCTTCTAAGCTCCTGTCACACGGAATCTTGATATGTGGAAGCATGAAATTATAGAGAATGACAGAAGGGACCTTCAATTTTACTTAGTGTAAACTTTGTAATTTATTGGTGAATAAATTCAGTCACAGATAAGTTGAATGACTTGTCCAAGGTCTAGTAGATCATAACTCAGGCCTCCATTTTGCAGTCCAGTCATTTTCTACAAAGATTTTATTTCCTCAAAAACATTTGTTAACACACCACAGGCACGTTCTCAAATCTGAGTCCAAGGGACTTAGATAAAAAATGGGGGCAAAGAAAAACTCTTGATAAGAGTAAGGATAGCTGCTAAGTCCGTTACCATTCTTTCTGAAAAAATGCAAAGGGGAAACATATAAAATCATTTATTTGATAGGCTTATAGTGACAAATGTCATTCTAATCACCTATATTAGGTGATTAGACACAACAGGAAGTTCTCATAACCCATGTGCCACAGAAGTGTTGATCTATAGATATCAAGCAATCACAACACCAGACCGAAAAGTAGTTTACTTCTGTATAGTGTTCTTTATTCTAGAAACTTCACCTATGGAACTACTGAATCTTCCCCGTAGACTTGATAATGCCCTAAATAATTTACACTGTCTAACGTATGCTAAAGGGAAGAGATCTGCAGATCTCTGGTAATAGCTAGATTATGAAGAATTCAGTTGGATGCTGTTTTCAGAAGCAACTTGATTGTCAAAGTAAAAGAAAAAAAGGATTGTTGTCAAAATAACAATTATCAGATTGTACTGTGTATGGAAATTTGGGGACACCCTTACATGTATATGTAGACAGAGAGATGGAACTACAATCAGCAGATACAGAAAGGTAGCCATGTTGTTGGGTAAGAGTGGGTTTATGAAATATTGACAAACATGAAATGATTGTCATCAGTCACTGTCAGAAGAGAACCACTCTCCTCCTCTCTTTTACAAATGATCCAATTAAAGGAAACATGTTGGCTATAAAAGTCAAAATCAACAATGCACTGTACACTGACAACCCATCCAACACATAAAATCAATAGTGCATTCTGCCTCTATACAGCACAAAGAGACAGTGCGACTTCCCCACCTCTTTAGTCAAATATGACACTGTATCAATCGATCAAAACTCAGTACTTATTGAGCAAGACTTCTGAAGAATGCAAACTGAACTACACCTTTACATCCCCTCCCCATTTTATTTCAATATATTTTAACTTAAAGGCCTAATACTTGAAATGTTCTGCTGTCACAGAGAGCTGTTCCTGTGCAATCATTACACAGTTTGACATTGACTTCTATTTACAAGATTATAAAACTCTGTAGTGCTAGAAGCAGAAATGTCTAATCACAGATTTTAATTTTAGTTTCTCTATGCCATGGCTTTTTTTCTGAAAGTTCTCCATTCAGTGTGACAAGCAAGGCATATATATGGTTATGATTAGTCATCAAGTTTGCACTATAACTAAAAATAATGTGCAGGGGAACTGAATTAGTACTAGAGATAGAACAAATTACAAGTTTGACAGAAGGAAAACCTATTCACATTTCATATCTGATGCAGTATAGAAAAAACAGCAGAGCCGGGCGGTGGTGGCGCACGCCTTTAATCCCAGCACTCGGGAGGCAGAGACAGGCGGATCTTTGTGAGTTCGAGACCAGCCTGGTCTACAAGAGCTAGTTCCAGGACTGGCTCCAAAACTACGGAGAAACCCTGTCTCGAAAAACCAAAAAAAAAAAAAAACCAAAAACAAAAAACAGCAGAGTTGGTTCAGTGTGTCCAGTAAATGCGAATCAAGCATTTTCCTTCTCTGCATCTCAAGTTCCTTCAAAAATTAGGAAAACAGTGAAGCTCATGAGACCCTACTGCTAATGCAGAGTATTTTGGGGAGGGCTGCTAGGAGTCAGTTTTCTTCAGTGGTGTGGCCTCTGGCCTCCTGTGGATGGCACTATATCCATACACATAAGGATAACAATATTGATACTTGATGGTTATAGAACAAAGAGGAAAAGGAAGAGGAAGAAAAAGAGGGAAGGGAAGCATGAGTAGTAAGAGGAAGGAGAGGAGGAGGAAGAAGAAGAATGAATTTTGGGGAGGATGTGAGTGAGTGATTATGGAAGAAGCTGAAGGCTAAAAAGGGTGGGTGTGTTCTAAATGCATTGTGCATGTTTCTGAAATTATTAAATAATAAAAGCAAGAATGTAAGGACAAAAGAGAGAGGGGAGAAAAGAATAAAAACAATGGAAGGAAGGAAAGAAAAAAAAAAGGAAGGGAGGGAGAGAGGAAGAGAGGGAGGAAGGAATGAGGGAAGGAAAAAAGTAAGAAAAGAAAGGAAGAAGGGAAGGAAATATAATGGTAATGAGAAAAAATAAGCAATAGGTTCCATGGTTGATAGTGCTTACAGACAGACTAAACCTTTGATTATGTTTTAGACATGGTGTTCCTCAGTCTCCACACTCAGAGTACCTTATCTATCAGGACAGACTATATAAGTATGTAAACATGGAAAAAAATTATGAATGGCAATCATCAGTGTATGTACAGTGAATTTTCTTTTACATTCTCCATTCATTTTCTTTTCTGGGTGCTGAAGTCTCTTCCCTGTGGATGGACATCTGCATCTCATTCTGTGGTTTAGTGTGTCTGTCCCTTCTCCCTTTCCTTTTTCACCCCCCCCTTTATCTATTTCTTTCTCTATCATCAAGTACATCTACTCTGAACCATAAACTGTGATGCTCCTTTATTTGTTTAGTTTGTAGTTTACTTCAGATATTATACATTCTCCATTTCAAGGTGATACTGAAATGTGTGGATCTTTATTTGGGAATTCCTAAATATTTTGCTAATTCCTTAATCTAAACTCCTTAATCTCTAGGGAAATAAGAATCCTGTAAAAACTATCACCTGGTATCATAATTTTTGAGAATTATAAAAAAAGATATTATATTTATTATAAAAATACCTCAAGTATAATCAAAATATAACTCAGTAAAATTATAAAAACAACATTTAATAGAGAATATGAGTACAATTAAATCAAATAATTAAAGAAATAGCTAGATAGAAATGTGTAAATATAGCAAAACATTTCCAATTCTTTCCAGGGAGGTATTAGGTCATTTTTCAATTGGTGTTTTACACGTTGCTTTGCATTTTTCCTTAAAATTAGGGATAATTTTAAGGGATAATTAGGGAAATAGTCTAAAGTATACCAGAAACTTTAGCTAAATGCTTTGCAGTTGTGTGCCCTTAGATACTGAATACATGTGAATGCAAGTTTTATTTACTATTTAATAAAAAGCTAGCAATAACTTAATTTGTCTTTTCATTCCCTATTTCTTCTAATTATTATTTTCAGAATTCTAGTACTCTAATTTTGTTTTAGCAGTGAAAATGCTTAGTTCTATGGTAGTAATCTGAAGTAAATCAAAACTTGTTATTTCCTTTCCTCAATCATCCATGTACTTTTATATAAGTTATGGATATAAGAAATGCTCTCATTTACAAGGTATTGATCAGATGTTAGGCTTTATTCTTTCTTGTTGCCTATGAGAGTGCTATTTATCTACCCAGACCTCCTACTATTCAAACAAAGACTTGCTACTGACATTCTCTTTTTTGAGATGAAAACACTGAAAATTAAATCTTTCAATAAAGACCTTCATAGAATCATGTTTGCAATCCCATCATTGTGAAGGCCAAGGCCAGATTGAGCTAAATCTTTGATATGCTGCTTCAATTCCTTGGTTACTTCCCTGAACTTTAAGATTCGACCCCAACACTGAAGACACCACACATTCCAGGCATAAAACTTGGAGGAAATCAACTGGAACTGATCTGGAAGCCTTATCGCCGAGGACTAGGTATTGTAGAATGTGAAGGATCCATACTAGCTTCTAAGAAAGAAAAGCAGTCAGGAGTCCTATTCAGCTGGAAACCAATGAAATTCAACAGTTACAAGTCCAGCAAGACACCCCCACTGGTGTAATAGTGATATTTTCATCTTGTTGATAACCAACAGTTGTATAGCTGAAATTAAGTCTCACTTAATCAGAGATGTCTGATGATGTAAGCATAGTCAAGTAACAACAGATAGAGAGTTCATGATCCCTAGAGGAGAACTCTTTATTATCACATTCCAAAACACTGATTTTCTAGTAAAATCAAAGACACCAGACCTGACTTTCACAGGTAAGGCAACTTTAATACAACTCTTATACCTAAGATTCAATGAACATAGGCAACAAAACATCTACTGTAGTGTTTATTGAACTGACTCGTGACTAAATGCAGATAATGGATATTAGTTAGGAAAGAACATATAAAGCTAATTGTTTTTGTAGTTTTGATTCTGTCATGAATATTTTGTCTTGATAGTCAAACAGTGCACAAAATATACTTGATGATAAAGGTGTAAAACTCAATATGAAGCTTTGCCATTTGTCATTTGTCCAAATAACAATCTTTTTATTTTATTTTAATTTTATTACATTTCAACCACAGTTCCCCCCCACCCCCGCTCCTCCTCCTACTCCCTTCGCATCCCTCCCAACTACTCTTCCCAACAGGTAAGGGCTTCCATAGGATGTTAACAAAGTCTAGTACATTAAGTTGGGGCAGGACCAAAACTTTTCCCCCTACATTAATGTTGAGTGTGGAATCCCACCATAGCAAATAGGCTTCAATAAGCTAGCTCATGTACCAGGGATAGGTCTTGATCCTACTGCCAAGTGCCTCAAGATAGCCCAAGTTTCACCACTGTCTCACACATATAGAGGTCCTAGTTCAGCCACATGGAGGCTCCATAGCAGTCGCTCTAGAGTTCTGGAGTTTCCATGAGCTTAGGTCAGTTGTCTCTGTAGATTTCTTTCTCATGATCTTGACCTCCATTACTCATATATTCTCTCCTCCCTCTCTTCTACTGAATTCCTGGAGCTCTGCTTTGTGCTTGATTGTGGATCTCTGCCTCTGCTTCCATCGGTTGCTGATAGCTGGGCTCTAAGATTGGGCTGATTACAGGGGGCACACAGTATAGGGCCCTCTCCTCTATTGTTAGTAGTCTTAGCTAGGGTCATTGTGGATTTGTGAGAATTTCTCCAACATCAAGTTTCTCCCTATCCCCATAGTGACTCTCTTTATCAAGATCTCTCTTTCATTGTGTTCCCACTTTGTCCCTCTATCCTCTCAACCATCCTGATCCACCCTGTTCTCATCTCCCATGCTCTCCCCTTTATTGCCCCAACCTGCCCCATTCCCAGGAGATCTCATCTAATTTGCCTTCCCTGGGCAATCCTTGTGTCCCTCTTAGGGTCTTTCTTGATACATAGTTTTCTGATACGAAATAATCTAATCAAAAAAGGGGGTACAGAACTAAATAGAGAATTCTCAACATAATAATCTCAAATGCCAGAAAGACATTTAAGGAATTGCTCAACATCCTTAATCATTAGGGAAATGCAAATCAAAACAACTCTGAGACACTATGAGCCAGAATGGCTAAGATCAAAACTACTAAGAACAGTTTACGTTGGAGAAGATGTGAAGTCAAGGGATCACTCCTCTATTACCAGTGGGATTGCAAACTTGTAAAGACACTTTGGAAATCAGAATGACAGTTTCTCAGAAAATTGGGAATTAGTCTACCTGAAAATTCGATGATACCACTCCTGGGCATATACCCAAAGAGTACTCAATCATACCACAAAGACACTTGCTCAACAATGTTCATAGAAGCATTATAGTAATAGCCGAAACAACCCAGAGGCCCCTCAACTGAAGAATGGATTAAAAAAAAAAGATACATTTACACGATGGAGTATCATTCAGCTGTAGAAAAGCAATGATATCATGAAATTTGCAGGCAAATAGACAGAACTAGAAAAACTCACCCTGAATGAGTATTCAAGACTCAGAAAGACAAACATGGTATTTACTCACTCATGAGTGTATATTAGATGTAAAACAAAGGATAACCGGACCAAATGGCAATCTTACCTCTATATAATTTTATTAAGGTGTGTAGACTTTGAATTTTTATATTTTCAGTATTTCATGTTTTTATTTCTTTTTAAGTTTTTAAATAAAGTTTATTATTTAAAAATACTAGACTTAGCAAGAAATTTATTGAGCCACAAAGCTTATTTTTGACACTGTACAAGCATTTATTTTCATAGCTCAAATAGTTAACTAGAGTAACCATGCAATTATTTCAGTAATTAGAACCATTATCTGAAATCACATTTTAAGGAGCCACCTTCAACCCAAAGCATATTTTTCTACTTACTGCCCACTTTGATAAAGGTCTGTTGGATAATTTTTCATATTAAAATTATAATTAGAATTGTCTTGTTAGGTAGTAGGAAATCAAAAGTTAGAATAACATACAAGTTATAAGCAGGCTGCTGTTAAAAAGGCAATGGGATTATTTTACCTATGCTCCTTTTTACACTCTTAGGAATTGAGTAAGAATTCTTTTTTTTTAATATTTATTTATTATGGATACAATACTCTGTCTACATGTATGCCTGCAGGCCGGAAGAGGGCACCAGACCTCATTACAGATGGTTGTGAGCCACCATATGGTTGCTGGGAATTGAACTCAGAACCTTTTGAAGAGCACGCAATGCTCTTAGCCACTGAGCCATCTCTCCAGCCCCTTGAGTAGGAATTCTAAGGAAGATGTATGTTGTAATTAATTACAGGTACTTTGTTGGGTCATTTCCTGACAACATTAAGCTGAAATACTCAGACTGATTTTGGTACATGAAACATTTTAGTTTAGATAAGATGTGAGAAGATCCCCCCCAAAAAAAACATGGGCTGGGATTCCCCTTCCTTCATCATCAGTTAGGAGAGTTATGGTACCATGAAATATGAGCAACATTTATCTTAGTTTTCTCATGAGAATAAATGCCTATAAGAAAATAATGAATGATGTATCATGATACATACTCAGAAAAAATAGTGTCCTTCATATTAGGGCTCATATTTTTGAAATACTCAATAGCAGTTCCATTACAGTTATGCTACATGTATCATAAAATAATAATTTGGAGGAGAAATTCCTGAAATAAATGTCTCAACCAAAATTCCACACAGATTGTGAAAGATGCCCTTCTATTGCCAGCAAACTTTCCCTTTTCCAAGCCATCTGTTCTGCATCTCCCTGAGGATGTTCACATACTCTTGTAGAGTTAACGCTTACTTTTCCATTCATAAAGTCTTACCTAGGCTTGCTGCTTTACTTAAGGTTCCACAGTTTGAACAACAGTGTGTAGTGCCAAGGTCTTTTGATACTGACCCAAGTTATTCCACTATTGTCCTTGCTCTTTCATACCCTAGTAAAGCACTTAAAGGGTATACATTCATGAAATGCTGTCTTTGTGTGTTCAAGTACAATGGCTTCATTTTCACATATACAAACTAAAATTGTTACAGTACTCTCACTTTGAATGAGAAAATATTTAAGTTTAGAATGAATAACAATTGACGGTGTTACGGTGGGGCAGACCCCTTATCTTCTTGGGAAAAACCCTAAAGCTCAAATTTATTCATGTCAGAGCAGGCAAAGAATGAAAGACCACATTTTGTGATGCTCTGGGAGACATTTGGCTGTAATGTAAGGGAGAATGAGAGCTATTTGAATAAAATATTGTAAAGGAATAGAATTAAAATCTATTTGTACCTACCCTATTTCTGCCTCTCCTATACCAATTCCAACATAACCACTTTCTTTCGCCGTAAAGCTTCTTCCTAATCCTTGTTCTAGTGGTTTAACATTCCTACCAACTGTGGTTAAAAATTCATCCAGCTTTTCACTGAATTTAATGAGCTGTATAACCATGCAATTGTGTGACTGACTAGTGTACATTAATATTCTTATTCCTTTCAATTTGACCTGTGAATTTTCAGTCTTCTTTCTAAATCAGTTTCCTACTGGAAGCTCTCTGAGGATGCTTAAAGGACTTTCCCTTCATATACACACACAGTCTTTCCTCCCAAACTCATGGAACTGTCACACACTATCTTGATGTTAATGTCTACCTGAGTAGTCTCGTAGTCTGGATAGAAGTGGCTGACAGTAGGAGGCCCAAGAGACTGTATTTGGCATATAAAAGGTGATCAGGTTTGGTAAGCAGGTACAGCATTGTACCACAGTAAGTGGTCTCTGTAATGCTATCCCTTACTCAAAAGGAGCAGAAATACCACATAAAGAGAATGAGGATGGAACTTCACTTTAACCAAACTTTGAAAAGATTTGCCTTATTTCAAGAAACATGCTCTTCTATGGTTGATCTTTTCTTAGTGCTTCTAGACTTGAGAGCATAAGTTTGACCTTTATCTCTAAGGACAATCAACAATGGCCAGTTTGTCTTTCCAACTCAGCATTAGCTTTATATATCTTGCATTTCTTGTGGTTTATCTTTGGCACCAGAAGCTTAGAGGAGACAAAGAGAATAAGCTGATGAGTGGTAGGTGGGCCTGGGCCCTCTACAAACAAAGGGAATTTAAAGCTACAGAGCATCTGTGCTCAGCATCATTTTTATACTCCACATTGACAGCTGGTGACTAGTAGAGAATTCGGGGATCTGTGTACTTTGCTCAGAAACCTTCTATTGTCATAACTGTGATGTAGTCTCTAATCATAATGACCATGGGAGTCAGGTTTCCATATGGGAACTCCTTAAGTGACTCTTGGTTTGATCAGTCATGCTTCAAACTAAGAATGATGAATCGTCACGTAGAGTGCTGGCATTTTAGGGTGCTTCCCATATCCCACTACTGAATTAGAGGCTCTTGAAGGCAGTTGCAGTGCAGAACCACTCCATTTATACAGAGTATGCATTATTCCACAGAAATGGTATTTAGTTTACCTTTCATTCAGAAAAAATTCTAACCTCAGTCATTAAATGAAAAAAAAAAAGAAAATTTGTTTCTGTTTCATTCTCTCTAAGCCTGTAAATTAATATCTTCATTTCCCTGATAGTATCAGGGCATGAAAGTTATGTTTCCAATTTTTCATTTACATTGCCTGCTACACCACTAAAGACTAAGTAAATACTCTTCAGCTTTCCTTTTAAAAAATAATAATCTATACTTATTTGGATGACTTTTTTGACTGAGGCTCCAGAGAAAGTGGTACCAGGGCTGCTGCAATACTGTTAAGCATGCAAATGACATTCTAATTGCAAAGGCTTCTTGACTCACCTGGGATATCAATTCTAAAATCACATCTCAGTAATTTATTCTCTCAGTTCCCCCAAAGAGTTGCCTTGAGGTCAGGGTTGGTATGAGAGACAGCATCTTTCTTGCTAAATCTACAGTAAACTTTGATTTTAAAAAATATTCCTCTTTTTTTTCCATTACTAATTTGTTCTAAAAGAATTTTCACATCAGACATGGCCAAATAGTGATGAGTTTATCTGATCTAAATGGTTTTCCCTGGAGATAACTAAAATAATTTTGGGATGAAGTTCCACAAGGTCACAGAAACAGTCTCTTAGTTCATGACCAATCATCTTAATTCAGAACATAGAAAAGCAGACCTGGTGGGGCAATATTTGTTCAAAAATCATAGAAGAATCAAAGATAACAAATAATATTAGGGCTTTATTTTTGTGGTTGTTTGTTTTATTTTGTTTAGTTTTTTTGTGGACCATCAAGATAAGAATTTGGGCTTGTTGTCACAGGTCTCTATGGGTCAACCGTATAAGGAATATGAGCCACTAAAATAGTGCTAGTGTAGTTTTGAGTCAGCACCATATAGCCTGGCCATGAACTTTGGACACTTAAAAGTTTCTTGGTTTCTTAGATCATTCTTTTTGCTCAGTAAATGATTTAAAAAGTCCCATGGCAGATAATGATAAGCAGGCAAGGGCAAACAAGCTTCTTGTCTTTTATTGGTAGGAGGAAAGCAGTGGTATGGAGATCAGGATGCAAGTGGTCTGATCAGGAAAATATAAAAACATGGGCTCTTAGGCAGGGAGAAGGAAGTTAGCATATAAGGTGGGAGGAAGTTAAACGGGAAAAGAAGGACACAGTTGATTCCCCCTTAGTGAAGGGGGAGGAAGCTAAGTACAGGAGGATGAGGTAGGTAAGTAAAATAAAAAGTCATCATCATACTCTAATCATACTATTAACTATTTACCTAGAAACATATAATGCTAATAATTTTATATAAATATGCATATATAGTTTTAGTGAACTTTTATCATGTGGACTGATCCTGTACCCCCCAAAAGCCAAAATCCCCTACCAATAACAAAAATAAAAATAAGAACAAAAACAATACTAGACATGAAATCCATTTTTTGAGTTATTAGCGAAGGATGTCTAGGAGACTCCCAAAACATACAGGTTACTGCCGTTGCTCTTGGTTGTTTCCTAGAGATAAAATATAAGTCCTATTGCTGAAGAGAACATGAACTTCATTCAGAAACAGGACCCAATATTCACTGTTCTGGAACTTACCTGAACATCTGCAAAGGCTGGATTTCATGGCACAAGAAGGCACCATGCAAGCTTCCAAAGGAGGAAAGCAATCAATAGTCCTACCTAACTTATGAGCCACATCAATAATCAACATGGCACAATATCTCTAAAGCTGCAGAACTGGCACACATACCTTTGTGGTAAATAATGTATTTATAGTAGGAATTAAAACCATTCAACAGGGAGACCATGCCTGGTAGTGAAACTGGTACTAACAAAATGATTTTTGAAAATGATTCTACAACCACTAATGTACTAAACCATTATAATCACAAACAACAGTATATAAATATTCATCCTTATACCTATATAAAAGTGTAGTCTTCACGTCACCCCTCATTAAGGGAAGTTCTCTCTTTAGCAGAGGATTCCTAAGCAAACCACAGGCAATTGATATGCAGATTGATGGAGCCCAGTGCCAATGGATTCACCTACAAAGCACTCAAATACCTAAGGCTGGGGAGAATTGTAGAAGAAGGGGGAAGAAAATACTTTAAGAGCCAGAGGAACAATTATTTTGCTGTGATATTGTACCTGATACTGACATCAGAAGCTACACCCATAAAATTTCACAAACACAACTGCCCAAGCTTGAGCAGGACAAGGAAAGCACCAAAGAACATGCCGAATTCACTCAAGAAAAGCCAATGAGGGCATAATCCTACACACACACACACACACACACACACACACACACACACACACACACACATACACACACACAAAAAAAAACAAACAAAAACAAACAAACAAACAAAAAAAACACTGCAGGAAACTGAGCAAATCTGGGAGTGGGAGAAGTGGCTTTCCCCAGATAACCACACACCATTTGCTTACCCAATGTCAAACCACCAGCCCTGAAAACAGACATGCAAGCAAAATCATATGTTGGGAATGTATATGCATACATCAATACATTTTTGTGTGCAATAACAACTAATGAAAAAAGAGGACATGAAGTTGAAGACCAGCAGGGAAGGTATATATGAGGGATTAAACTTGTGATGTTAAACAAATTGCTTGTTAAATTGTCTAGGGGTGAAGATCAGTGGAAGAGCATATGCAATGTCTTGGATTCAGACACAGTCTTCAGCACCTCCAGAACAATGTCAAAAATACACCTTCCATTTCCATCTCTGCCTAAGTCCAGGCAATAAGTATTCTATTGTTTAAATGATTTGATCACTAACTATCCTATTTAAGTAGAATCATATATGGATTTTTTAATTTAGTGTAATATTATCAAGGTTCTTCT
>JAQHUG010000184.1:3129763-3168667 GCA_028555095.1 Dicrostonyx torquatus
CTTGACACTACTCTTAGCAAAGGGACCTCTAATTTCAGTACAATAACCACTAAGATGGCTGTTTTCAGATGAACAGAAGATAACTTATAAGCCAAAATGTGCATAAAGGTTTTACCTTAAAAACTTTTTCAAGAATTTTATTTAGTGAAAGCATTGTGTAAAATAGTATACGGTTTCCTCAACTTATTTTAAAATTACAGCTATGATACTGCCCAGCAGTAACTTTTCTAAATATAAGTTCAAACAGAATGAAAACAGAATCTTGAAATCTAGACCCTCAATCTGTGGCAGCATCACTCACAATAGCAAAGATGTAGAAATTACATGCAGGTCCACTGTTAATTAATGTGTGAATACGTAATGATGGGTATTATATTCAAACCTGAGATAGGAACAATAACATGATTGGGCCTGGAAGGAATCATGGCACATTAATTATTATAAATATTTAAGGATATAATTATGCATGGAGTCTATTAACAGTCAAACTTACAGAAGTATAGTATAGAATGGTGGTTATCAGAGGCTTATAGAGATAAAAATGAGGAAATGTTTATTCAATGGTTAAGATTTGCTATTTGTAATTATGAGAATTTAACTTAAAACATGGCAACCTAGAGTTAGTAATAATATATCCTATCAATAAGGTTACCAAGACAGTATTCTTAGGAGTTCTTCGGTGTTATGGAGATGCATATGTACTGATATAATTGTTGTATTAATTAAACTGATGGTAGTTAACTTAGAAAACACAGGGAAGTCAAGCTGATACCTACTTAGAACTTTATTCCTAATGACTAGGTCATGGTACCAGAAGTTACCTTGATAAATACCAACCCAGCTACAGAGAAACTACAGTGGTGACCTGCCTGAATGATACATTGGTGCAATAGTGTCACAAAACTTGGAGTAACCAATTACTATTTCGTTTGATTTAAGGACCATCCTGTAAGATAAAACCTATACCCAACACTGCTTCGGTGTCCAAGAGTTGAGACTAGATACCCCAGGGTCTAGGGGAAAATGAAATACTATCATTCAGCTAGAAGAGTATAGCAATAAAATGACTCCTGATGATATTCTACTACACTCATAGATCAGTGACTTGCTTAGCCACCATCAGATAAATTTCCACATGAAGCAGAAAAAAACAAATACAGAGACCAGAGACCCATAACAGGCAATATTCGGAGATCACCTGCAACAATCAGTCCTAAATGGGATGTCTATATCAAATCCCTCCACTGAGTGTTCAGACTTCAGGACAGGAAGTAGAAAAATGCTAAGAATCAATGGGGTTAGAATTCACCTTGGAAAAAAGGCCTTCTAGACACTACGGGACTGATGAAAACGTGCACACACAGTGACTGTGGCATCAGGCAAAAGTCTAAGTCACATAGGATCCCAGCACCGAAAAGTAAAGTGGGCACAAGCCTCTATCCTTTACCCTGAAGCTACCGCCAAATGATTACCACTCACAAAGGAAAAATATGGTGTTTGGTCCAACAATCTTACTGAATGTACAAAGAACACTTAATGGTAGACACCAAAACAAAAACAAATGTATTTTTTTGAGTGTTTTGTGTGTTTGTTTTGTTTTGTATCATAATGCTTTGTTGGACTTTTTCTTCATTTACTAAACTTTCGCTTATATACCAGTCTCTGCTTTTGTGTTTTTATGGTATTTTTGTGTGTGTAAGAATGTGCGTCTCTGGGTTTTTATTTGTTTCTTTGCTTTTACTTAGGCTTATTTTATGCTTTTTTTTGTCCTGTTTTATCTGTTTTTATTTTATTTTATTATTAATTCTTCTCCATTTTCTTCTCTCTTCTTTGATTATCTGTTTGCCTTTTGATAAGAGAAGGGAAGAGTATGGATTTAGGTAATGTAAGAGGTGGAGAGTATGTGGAAGGAGTTGAGGGAGGGAATTGTCATGAGAATATTATTGACATAAAAAAGAAAGAACTTATTGACCAACAAGGAATAAATGTTTTCCTAGGGAAATAAATATCATGTCACACCTAGATATTTTTGAAACACATACATTTATTTGATTTTCTAATTGTGGGATAAAATACATATCCTTCTTTGTTACTTATTTCAGATAAAAGTAACTTTTAAACATTTCCCCATTTTTATGTAACTGTTGAACCTATAGGTAATATAATTTTTCTAGAAGAGTAGGAGTCATTTCATGTCCTTATTTATTTGCTTATTTTAGAATTATTATTAAGTATCACAGATTTTTCATAGTTTAGCAGTCCTATTTATAAGAAAAACATTTTCAGCTACATAGCTAATAGGTGATATTTAGGATATTTATTTAAATATAAAGTGGAATTGCTTCAATAGCTCTATATAATTTTAAAACAACACTTTAGATTTTCATCTCACCATTTCTTGACTAGAACATAAAATTCAGGAAGGTAGACACTACAATTCTTTCACTACTGGCACATCTTAATTTCTTTTTTATTTTATCAGTTTACTTCAGTCACATTGATTCTTTGTCTTTTTCAACATTCCCTCATCCTCAGCTTCACCATCATCGCACGCATGCATTCACATGGTCTGTGATCTAAAAGTGTGACCTGGTTTTATTTTCCTTTATTCTTGTTTTTCAAGAACAAATTTCTGTTTGATGCCAGAAAATGTTCTAAATATGCAGATCTACTCAAGCTATGTTCTTCCTAGAACTTTATTTTCTTTGTTTTTAATTTCCATACCTCACCCCTAAAAGCATTCCAGCACAGCTCTCTGCTCACTCTGTGTTCCTACAACATAATCCTTAGTCTTCTTCCAGTTATACTATAAAGGTAGGCAGAGGTCTTGGCAATATCCAACTTCTGTGAAGACTATGGGTGTCTTCTTCTATTTGTGAACTCTCTTCCAATAGGAGGTTACTTGACATTTTAAGCCACAATGAGCATTGTTTCTATGTTACTTACCAATTGCTACTTATTGTTATTTACCAAGTGCTCTATGACCACAAAATAAAAATGACCTTGATTTACTCACAAATGAACAATTTGTTATTTTATTGATGGTAGTAATGTTTGTAAAATCAGTTCTTGCTGTGTAGTTCAGGTTGGCCTTGTATTTTCATGTGTGAGGTAAACACCCTCACACATGGCTTCCTCAATGAATCTTTTTACTTTAGTTTTGTTTGTTTTTAGTTTATCTAATAATTTATTATTTTTTCTATTTTTTTGAGATTATAATATGATTACATTATTCCCCTCTCTCTAGTCCTTCTCCAAATCCTCCATGTACCTGCCTTGCTACCTTTCAAATTTATGACCTCTTTTTCATATATATATATATGGAGATGCAAAATACCACATACTCAATGTTGTACTGGTTAATTTTCCTATGTTTATTTTCTGAAGGGTTTGCACTAAGTTTGTGAATACAAAACAAGAATGGTTGGTTTGAAATGTACATTTTATTGTTGTCATGGCAAAAGTAAGTAAATGATGGGAAAGAGACTTATATTCTTAAATGTGTAATTACCACCTACTGAGTCCATATAAGGTTACGTGGATGTATGTTTTCAGGACTGACAATGTAGTATTGGGTAATAAATTTGAATGTTGTCCCATGAGGAAACTTTCTCCTCCTCTGTGTATTCTTTAATTGCCTGTAGCTCTTTGTCTAGGTTTTAGGTGTCATAAGCTCTCCCTGGTCTGTGTTAGCATGTCTATTGGTGTCAATCTTGCTCGGGTCATGCTTAAGCAGCCATATGGATAAGAGCACACGAAAACAGATTCTGGCATGTTTTACTTTGGTGAGTTCATTTCTTTTTGCTTGTTTGTTTGTTTGTTTTCGAGATAGGATTTCTCTGTGTGTATCCCTGGCTGTCCTGGAACTTGCGCTATAGACAGGGATGGCATCAAATCACAGAGATCCACCTGTTCTGCCTCCCAAGTGCTGAGATTGAAGGTGAGCACCACTACTGCCCAGTCTTTTCTGAGTTCTTAATCAAAGATAAAATTTTATTCTTCATATTGAAACTTAATAAATGCATATAAACCAAATTCTATTACCCACAAAGCTTTTAAGAATAGAGTTTAGACGATCTTGTTTGCTTCTGACTTCCAGGAAAATCTATATATGTTTTTCGTTGGGTTCACCTTGCTATTTGGCTTCTGCAGGCTTGTGAGCTATAAGCTTAATGTCCTTTATTAATGGCTAAGGTCCACTAATGAGTGAGTACATACCATACTCATCTTTTTGGGTTTGGGATATCTCACTAAGGATAGAGTTTTCTATTTCCATCCATTTGCATGCAAAATTCAAGATGTCATTGTTTTTTTTCCGCTGAGTAGTATTCTAATGTGTATATATTCCACACTTTCTTGATCCATTCTTCCATTGAGGGGCACCTAGGTTGTTTCCAGGTTCTGGCTATTACAAATAATGCTGCTATGAACATAGTAGCACAAATGCTTTTGTAGTACGGTTGGGCATCTCTTGGGTATATTCCTAAGAGTGGTATTGCTGGATCTTGAGGTAGAGTTTAGACTAATCTGGCTTAGAAATAAAATGGGTTCTTTATTTCAAGACATAAAACTTTACATCAGATCTCAAAACAAGGACACCAGTCAGTAGACAAAATGAAGACACCATTCTCTACAGAGGATTACGAGATGCTAGGTATGCACTGGTTAACTCTGCTGTGCTCTTTTTCTGAAGGGTGTGCATGTGAAGCTGCCATCCTTACAAGAACATGGAAATATTTTAGGGGGAAGGCAAGGCACCATTTACAAATCTGTTAAGTCCCTGTGACAACTGATTAATTTTGTTCTAAGGTTATGAATACAAAACAAGGAGTGTTGGTGTGAAATGTGCATTTTAATGATGTCACAGTAAAAGTAAAGGATGAGAAAGATAATTTAATTTTCCCTCTCTGAAAGGTCAGTTCTCCTGAGGTAAAAATTATCCCTGTGGTACCTATGCCTTCCTCAGAAGTTGCCCTTCTGCTGTCTTTCTCAAGCTTCTCTCTTCGTTGGGGATGGGAATATTTATACTAAAGACAATTTGCTTTGTTTGGAAAAGAGGATTGAAAAATACTGCTTGGAAAATAAACATAAGTGTCTGTTCTTGGTTTTATCATTATTAAGTTATTTTTATGATATATCTACAAAAAGAGATGAAATAGGAAGGAAAACTTTTAATATTCACCAGTTATCATTTGTACCAAGACTGCATGTGAAGGTAGACATTTTAAAATGAAATTTTGTATATGACTTGGATAAAACATTTTCCATACTCAAGGATGTCTTTATTGCTGAGTCAAACTGAATCTTTTAGGACAGTAGGGTTCAACATAAACAGGGGCCTTCATAAACTTTGAATTCAATATAATGTTGTAGAATTCATGGATTAATATCTAAGTCTACATATACTGACAATCATTAATTTTTTTTACCTACTCAGTGAGACTTAATAGTTTTATATAAACAGACATATATTTAGGATATAATTACTTATATTACCTTAGTACAAGTAGCTAGCTTTAAGCTGCATCAAATAATGCAAAAGAAAGTTGTGTTCACAATACCTGTTATCACAACACTTGAGAAGCAGAGGCAAGAGAATTACCACAAGGTCAAGGCTACACTGTTCTAGAATATTCTAGCTGAAGCTAAAATGTGAGGCTTTCTCTCAACAACAAAATAAAACAAACAAAACACCCAATTACAAATGATAAACTTAGCTAAACATAGGCAAGGTCCAGCAATACAATGGGTTTTGAGCATGAATGAGCCTGAGTGTGTGCTTCCAGCCTGTGTGGTGTTCCAGAAAATGCAAAGATACAGAATGGCAATGCAGGGGAAAAGCTTGAAGGTGGAAGAGCTTGTTGTCAATATTGATTTATAGAGACATTCGTATGCATACCTATCTTCCTTTGGGCTTGTGACACTTTGGAGGTTCAAGTGGGATGAGGACAGCCTTTCCATACAGATAGTCCACTTGTGCATGCAGGTGACTGATATATCACTGTCCCCAAGCACCTCTGACGAAGTCTAATGGAAGGTCAACATCTGAGAGGGGTTTAAATATGGTAGAAGGCTTCCGGCAGTATCTCAGGGTTCAGGTTTCTGAGGTTGGGTTGCCAAATCCAGTGTGCAAATTTACAAACTCCAAACCCTTCAGAATTTGGTGTCATGTGTTTGAAACGTGGAAATAATAAATTTCCTGAATGTTTATGATAGTGTAAGGAATTGATCACGTAGACAAAAGGTGCTGCCTAAAGAGAAACCCCTCTCTTCTCCCAAGAGAATTATATACAAAGTTCTGCCAGAACAATCTTCTTGATTCAGGATCAGGCTTAACGTAGACCTAAAACAATGTGGTCCTAAGATCATGCTGATGAACAAGTGAAATAAAGATTGTTAGCATTTTTGTACCAACAAGGCTTCCAGAAAGTTCAAGCTCTTATGGCTAACCCCTAGAAATAAACATGTTTATGGCTTATAGCTCACTCCTTAACAATTTGACTCAGATCTTGACAACAGAAGATTCTCTAATAACATTTGTTAAAAAGAAATGCACATGCTTAAGCTCAAACCACATATAGCACAGAATGAAATAGATGCATTTTCCCAGTTATATAGAAATTATTAGTTTTAAATATAGAAGCAAGGAAAGACACTGTGGTTCTTATATCTGTCCCTGTTGGTTCATCCCATAATAACCTTAGTTATGTATTGTATAGTAATTGGATTCAAAAATAGAAGTCTCACAACATTATTGATGGCAGGCAAGGCTGATGAAAATGAAGGGTGGCATGGTTTTGCCTTAATGTCTTCAATGAAGACTAGCCAACCATGTACAACTAATGGTCCAGTGACTTAAACTTAAAAATAAAGAAGATGAAAATATAAAAACTTTGGTGGAAAACTGGGCATTCTGGGTATAATTATTACCTTCCTGAAACTATTTTCCAAATACATTCTGCACATACCAACACAAGATCACCCATCATCGTGATTAAGTTATAGCTTCCATGTCTATTATCTCGTGATCAATTGATCTTCTGTTTATAAGGCTATTGTGATGATAGGGAAATGGTTTGAATCAAAATGGCATCTAGTGGAAAATAATTTTTATAAGGTCTTATTGTCAAATAAATAAAAGTTTCAAATGACATATTCAGGTTAACCCTTTCCCCCTTTGGAATAAGAACATCAGTAGTAAGATGAAACTTACTAAGTTGAACATAACTTTCCTCAGATACTTAGAACGTAACTTTTCCCAATACTTCCATCATTTTCAGTTCTCAGTATCCTGAAGAGAAAGATTTATCCTCTGTGCTTCCCTGTGGCCTACTTAGTAAAGTAGAGAAACTATGGAGTTTTGCAGATTAACAGCTTAATCTCAGAGCTGAGTAATAGAAGAGATGTAAAAGCTAATGAGAAAGGGGTTATTGGATGTCTGCAAATACTAGTGAATGAACAAGTAGTGACTAACTAGGATTAAGGAATACAATAAGCATGTGAAGAAGATAAAATTATCAAGGACTGAACTTATTGGTTAAAAGGCAGGACTGTCATGTTTGAAATATGTTGTTTGGCTTTCAGTGAGTAGAAATCAAGGCCACTCGGTGTTTTTTTTTTTGCTTTGGTTCGCAAACAATGTGGGAGATGTTATTATCTAAAGATTCCTTTATGTAATGCAAAATAAAATGCACCGTTTTAGAGCCTTACCAGGGTATCAGTGTAATTCTAAGAACATAATAGCTAAGACTGCTCCTAGCAAACAAATGACTGGCTGTAATCAAAGGTTCATACCAAAGTCATTTGGAAGTATTTATCCATATTTTTCTTGACTTCAGGAGCAGGGGACACTTGGGACATGGTGATAATTCTATATATATGAATAAAGCCTCCTGAAAAATTCTGTATGAAGATTATGAGCTACCAAGTACAAATGAGTAACATTTATAATGAGTAAATACATGCATTTTAGGAAACATCTAATTCACTAAGATTAATCCACATAATGTCAAAGTATGCATCAGTCTTCAGTTTGGTCTTTCAACAAAAAAAGTCATCAGGGACAGATATTTGAAGAAAAGTTGCCCACAAGTGTGAACCTTGTTTCCAAGAAGCCCTTATTTGTTTCTATGCTCTTGACTTGCAACATACAATCAATCTATACAATTTATATGACACAGGCACAAAGAATAAATACAAGAGAAGAAAAAGCCACTTTCTTCAGGAAAACTTTTATTAAACACCTTTCGATTCCGGTGGAATATGAGACACAACTGTCTAGCCTTCAACAATGAAGTACTTAGCTATTTATTTGTTTTATGCTTGTTAGGTATGTATGGTATATATACATTGTTACTTTGGGTGTGTGCATGTATATGTGTATTTATGTATGTGTGTATGTATGTATGTATGTATGTGTGTATACAAGTGTAGAGAGGAACACAAATATGTCTGTGCAGAGCACTAGCAGACACTGGTATTTGTCCTCTGTCATTCTCCATGTTTAATTTTGAGAGAGCATCTCTGAGCTAGAAGCTTATCAATTTGGTTAATAGGTTTTAGGAATCATCTTGTCTAAATCCCATCTACCAATTCCAGGGTTACAGGAATATCCCACTTTACCCAGCTTTTTAAATGAGTCCCGGGGATATAATCTTAAGTTAACATGTTTGTGCAGCAAGCATCTTACCAACAAAGCAATCTTTCTATCCCCTGTAACAATTCATTTTGCTGGCAAATTTAGTTCAAGTTAAATATACAGGCTCCAATACTGATATAACCAAGTTTCTCCAGTCTTGTGGGATAATTCTGTTACTAGTTGACTATGAATTCAACATCTACCTCACAAAATGTGAATGCAAACCATATGAGACTACTGATTCCTTAAATCTCCTCAAATCTAACATTCTGCAGGAGTCAAGTCAGCTCTTGCATCTGGGAGATATCTATTATTTGGCAGTTTGTGTAAGTTAACTGGATAAATTAAAGTTGGTTGCTTGAAAACTTTGGACTGTTTCTCTCTATCCTTATAATGTAATACTGAGATTGAGTCTTCTTTAATTTCCTGTCTGTATCTGAATATCTCTATGATCTATTTTAGTAAATTTTTCTAAGACTTGTATCTTGGCACTCATATCAACCAATTTTTTAGGAATAAAATAAGTATTATCAAACTGATAATATTTATAATTAACATTACATAAATTCCATCTAAGTTAGTTATCACCTTATTTAATTGTGCCATTTGTAACCCATCCATTGTATAATCATACAGAAACCTAACTCCCTCCATAGTTTCCCACTTTTTATTGTGGGAAAAACTCTTCTTCTTTTTAACTAATCACCCTCTTTAAGAATTCACAATTGTCTCACCAAATCTACTGATGATGGCAGTGAAGATGACGGTGAAGTTTACAGGGAAGGATGAGGTTGACTATTGGTGCAACAGTAGAAGCCCAAGTGAGTTTTCAAGGCAGCTTTAAAGGGGGTCTAGGGAAAGGCCCCTACCCACTGAGAGAGGGCACGCCCTGCCTGAGAAACATACACAGGGGATCATGGGGAAGAAGTGTTGCTACTGGAGCTGCCTAAGGGCAGACCTGGCCAGTGGTAAGGGGTGACTCTCGCAGCATTTGGAGTCCAAGGGCCTGTGCAGTTTGCTGCAGATAGGCTGCACCAGAAAAAAAATCCAGACTTGTTCAGAGGGTTTGTTAAAAAAAAAAGTAGAATAGCCAGCAGGATGGTGACCTCACCTCAGCTGAGTGTAGCTCTAAAGTCACAGCAAGTTGCTTTATCGTGGATTCATGACAAAAGTTGGACATCAGATGGCGTGTGATCGTAAGTGGTCTCATCAGTAAAATCCCAGAGTCAGATACCAAGGTAAATGATGAAAGATCAGAGAAACAAAGGAGCATCGACAATTGTGAGGAGCCACACTCACTATTCGCCATTACAAGATGGTGCCCACATCCTGTGTTCCCAAGTGGTAAACAAGCTTGCTGCACAGACGCAAAGGGGTTTTCCATTCCTTGTGCTCTGCCTCTCCCGTGGCGTCATGCGATGGGTTGCAGCCAACCAGGGGCTGACACGTCCTAGGTGAGGAGAAGCTTCTATTTAAGGGAAGGGTTTCCCCGCCTCTGGGTCTCCGCTCTGGAAGCTTATGCTCTCCCTCTCAAGAAGCATTAAAGCGTACTGCAGAAGGATCCTTGTGTGCTGTGTCGTTCTTTCTGGCGAGACGGTCGCGCGGGACACACAATCACTTTTTACCTCTTTGAATTCTCAGACTGAAAGGGCCAAGATCCTGTCTATGCTCTGCCATATTACTTTCTGTCTCATCCTGTGATATCATTTCCTGTCTCCTCTCTGTACAGACCTCCAGACGTCTATGGTAAACTAGTGGCAAGTTAAACTCTCTCATCATAAGGCAAACTATATTTGTCAGAATACAAACAAAATATCATAATACACACACACATATATACTTTATATTGCCTATATGTGTGTGTTATTAGATTTATATATAAAATTTTCTTAATTTTCCATTAATTATTTAATTCAAGGATAGTAGTGGAGAAAAGGAAATACCAGTCCGACCTTTTAATCCCTGGTAGATTAAAGTAACTTGTTTGTAGTTATCATTAAGACAAAATTAGACTTATCCCAATATCTTCTTTACTATCAAATGTGATTGACATTCTCCTGGGTAAATACAATCCACAATCCTGAGCCCTGATAACTCCATGAAGGATCCTTTGCACCTTCATAGGCTCTGAGGTTGAGAAAAGTCTCATTGCTTGTACTTGTGAAGCGATGTGATAGAAGAAAGAAACAGCTAAAATTGGAGTCTTGGCCTCTGTGGCTCATGTGGAAGGTTCTACCTGTTTGACACAGCGAATTTATTTAGGTTTGTTTAGTCTTTTGACCTTTGGTCTAGTATAAGGAAAGAAAGATTTCTTGACGATGGGGTGCACTTACAATTTCACACTATAGCCCTTACAATGAGGCTTTAGAGAAGTATGCAGCTCAGCTCCACCCCACACCCTTGCAGATTTCTCTCGCTGAATTCTTGATAATATGTCATTCACACCTTCTGCAGGTTAAGTGTCCATAACAAAAGGGCAGACCACTGCAATCACCTCACAGCATCAAACTGGTTCCTAGTAGCTGCCAGTGACCTTTGTTGAGTTTTAAGTTTTCATATTATACAGTGGTCAAGGACACATGGTACCTATCGCTTTCTCATGGTTTTGGAGTTAGACTTTTCTCCAAGGTGCCAGCTATTGACTATGTGATTTGAGCACACACTTTGAGTCTCAGTTATCTCTTGTTTGACACGCTATGTCAGCTGTTATTGTGGCAATAGGTAGAGATTAAAAAAATAAAATAAGGCAACTTTGAAGGTGACTTTAAGAAATGAGTCATTTTTTTTAATACCACACATTCCAAAAATTCAGTCTTCTTATGTTGCAACTATCCTTAAATGTCTGCTAAGTATCCTGAAGAAATTAATGATTCTCTCATTGGTTTTAAAAGGCTAACATGCCTACAGAGGTGACTTCTTACCACAAGAGAAGGGACACAAATAGCTTGAACCATTTATTCTGTGAATTTGATTGATGTTGACAGGCAATCTGGACAGCTGAGGGCCAACTGCACATTCTTGTTTATCTTCAGTTCTCTGGCACGCTTTATTTTTACTTGAATCATGTAAATAATTGTCTTCTCTTCCCTTAGACATGTCTTTTCCTTTGTGGATATGAGCAGCTCTAGAAAGCAAATATTGTTTTAACATTAAACAAACAATCAAAAAACTTCCAGACACAGAGAGGTTAATTGATTTGGCAAATGCCACACAGCTCCTCAGTCAAGAAACTGACTTTTAACACATTAAAGACATTTTTAGAGCTGCTAATACATATCTATGGCTTTAAGAGGAATAATAACCTTTATCATCACATACTGCTTTCCTTTGGGGTGTAGAAAACCCTATTTAAAGATGGTATGATAATGACGAAATCACATGTGAAGAATTGTTATTATTCTCATTACCTAAATGTCTTTGCTTCAGACTTATGCAGTTTACTTAGAAAAAGCAGACAATAAATGACTGGAAAACAAACAAAATGGATTGAAGTCTTTATGTTATCAAATTATAAACAATGAAAGTATAAGTTATAAAGCCATCCATTCAGTCAACTGTGTATGAAAATCCTCCTATAAGCAAGTTGTCTTATGGTAGGAAGACAACATCCTGGAATCCACATCCATGTGACAAGCAAGAGCTGCCATGGGAAGAGACAGAAACTGAGCTGGGAAATCAGTCTCTGTCTATGGTTTGCAAACACTGAGGTATGGATAGTCTCAGAAGTAGCTGGATTGACACTGATGAGTTGTATTTACACCCTAGCAAATTAATCTAGGGAAAAAATGATAGAAATAAATTACTTTGAGAGAAGGCAAGATAATGCTTTCCACCAGGCTGTACAAGTGCAACCCCTCCATGTAATAACTATAAGAAATGCTCACTTATCTGCATTACTAGTTTAGAGATTCCCCCCAGAGGGATTCACTCTTGGGGAGGAACATTCACATACGTGTGCTTTTATTTTGTGTTTAACACATTTTTCCCCAGAAACTCGTGTGCTGCCCACTTATACAGTCAGGTGGTCATGGGAGGCTCATATGGGTAAGCTCATTGTCTTGTTTAAGATGAAAATGGCATGCTTCTTTGTATGAAAACTATATAAAACAAGATGTGAGACAGAGAAGATTGAGGAAGAAATTTGTACCATATTGCAACTTGAAGAGGACTTTTAACAAATCACCAAGTGGGTCTTTGATTCCCCGGCAGATTTCAACTTCTGTTGTCTGTCTGTCTGTCTCTCCCACTCTACCTCCCCACATAGCTGACTGAAACTCACTGTAGCTCTTTAAGTCCATTTCATAACATCTCAGTCATATAGAAGATAAGAAAAGTAGATCCAAGGGAAAAGCCAGAAGACAAGTGACCCTCTTAGCTGGAGATGATTTGTTCTGTCACTTTGAGCAAGCTGCTGCATTTCCTGTTAGTCTTTGTATTTAAAATTGGAATTAAACTCCTTTTGCAACTTATCTTTAAATGAAATGATTATACAGGCACAGTACTGTGATAATTTGTTTTGCCATAAAGGTTAAAATGCCATGCAAGCACAGGATGTTAGCTTAAGATGATTTCTCTGACGGCAATGACAAGAAAGGATAGCATATATGGTAATCAGTCAATCAAAATGCCCTGAATACAAATAGGTTCTATAGCTCACAATAGGGTACTGAGATATTAAAGAATATATATGAAAACATACCAGTATATTCGTACTTAGGGTAGCACTGTTGTCTGAATCTCCACAGGTGTTGCATGTAGACCTCAGAGAATGCAAATTCTCAGAGAACTGAAATTTAGATTCCACATAGGGCATTTTTGTGGACTGAAAATTAGTTCATATGATGAGGAGACCAGAAGAAGGGAGGGCATCCCAGAGAAGGTGATCTCAGCTTTCCTAAGGATAGGATGTTTTGTCTTCATTGATGGATGTGACCTCAAGATACCATGTATCTGCATGATGTTTCACTGGGAAGAACAGCATGGTTAAGGTAATCACATGAAAATGAACTCTGGTGCCAGAGCAAAGCTGGCTGCCTTTCAGACAAAAGAAGATTTTGGAGGGAGTTTAAAGGAAGATAGTTTGAAGAATAAGTTCTAGCCAAAGCTGAGATTCATTCTGAATCCAAGAAGAAAGCTTCCTACAATTTGAGTTGTGAAGACTCTTAAATTGTGAAATGTCTTTATAGGTGTTGGACAGACTTCCAGGAATGGGAAGATTCCTAGATATGTTCTGAAGAATTTTTAGCACCTTCCACAAGCAGAAGTCTTACAAATGAGAACATGGGTAACTTTAATGTTTGCATTTAGCTTGTTTTCAGAGGGAGTCTTGACTAAGGTCTTTAAAAGATTTTAGATGTAGCAACTATGACAAGGGACACATTTTTATTATTGCTGCATTTGGGAAACCATAGTAATCTAATAATTATATCTGATTATGTATACCACATGTTTCAACTTGTACTTAATCATATTGCAAGAATGTACAGTTCCTCTACTTTTGTGTGGGTGTGTGCCAGTCTCAGTACAATTTTATGTACTCAAACATGGCCTTGTTAGGCTGCAGTGATGGCTGAATAAATAAGTGTTTACTACACAAACGTAAAGATCAGAGTTTAGATCCCCAGAACCCACTTAAAGCCAGACACAGAAGCACAGACAATCCCAGCATGTATGAAGCAAGATGGGAGGAGGAAAAACAGGACAGTTCCGAGATACTTGTAGGGCAGAGATTCTAGTGTATGTAACATTAAATAAGAAAGTCTCATGGAACAAGGTGGAAGATGATAAATACCACCCAAAGACATTTTATGACCTCAACAAATGCCCTGCTACATTTGTTTCAGTCCCTCACATGATCCTACACATACTACTCTCTCTCTCTTCTCTCTCTCCCTCTATCTCTCTGTATCTCTCTATCTATGTCTCTCTCTCTCTCTCTCTCTCACACACACACACACACTCACACATACACACAAACAGCACACATATGCACTTAGAAGAGTGACTATTCTAGGTATCATCATTTGTTTCCAGTTATGAATAGAAAAAGCCTATAAATTTTCAGAGATGGTCTGTAATTAATCAATTTTTGTGTTCATATACACACTCAAATGCCTATGGGATATTGTCTATAGTGAGCTCTATTTTAGAGGATATCTGAAAAGCATGTCCAAAATCTAGGCTATTGACATTACCCATCTCATAATTTGGTAGGAAGCCTCCCACTCCAGCAGAGGCCAGGCCAGCTCCCTGAAAATAAGGTAAAAACCACCACAACTGCCCCACTTGTGCCTGCCCAACATAAGCCCAATCACACCTCCTCTTCTTGTCACCATAACCTAGCCAGTCCACTCCTCCGGAGGGAGGCTCCTCATCTATCAGAGGCCAGACCAATAACCTGACAACCAGATAAGACTAACCTCTCACCCACAGAAGTTCTCAAAGCATAATTCTAACTGTCCTTCCTCTCCTCATCACGATAGCTCAACCCACACCTCTAGCTGATGCCTTTTACACCATCAGAGGCCAAGCCAGCACCCTGAACCCAAGAAACCAGAACAAGTCCCTGAAAATCAGGCAGAAACCTCCCATTCCACCAGAAACCAGGCCAGCTTCCTGAATCCCAGAAGAGCCCCAGCCAGGACACATACATAAAAACATAATCCTCAAACTTGGACAGCAACCACCTGCTGAACTAGAAGCCATCCAGGCCATCAGAAGTTCAGTCCTCAATACAGTTAGAGACCATCTTCTCAACTATAGGCTATAAAAACCAGAAGCCCACTAAGGAAACAGAAACCAATGAAGAAAACACCTGCCCAAAAAGACAAACCTGAAAATTGGCACATAGACCTATAAAGCTCCAAATCTAGATGCCTGAACATAAGTGTAAGAACACAAACAAAAACAGCCAAGGTAATAGGTCACCACCACAACCCTGCCAAACTACTATAGCATGCCCTGAATATTCCAGCACAGCCAAAGCACAATGACCTTAATAACCAACTTTATGATGATGATAGAGGCCCTTAAGGATGAAATGAATAAATCACTTAAAGAAATTGAGGAAAACACAATAAAACTTGAGAAAATAAGTAAATATCTTTAAGGATATAAAAAATAAGAAAAAACAAACAGTTGATAGAAACAAATAAAACTGATCAAGAACTGAAATGGAATAAAAAACAAAAGAAAACACAAACTGAAGGAATTTTGAAAATGGAAAATACAGGTAAGGGAACAGGAACTACAGACGCAAGCATTATCAATAGAATATAAGAGATAGAAGAGAGACTCTTTAGGGTTGAGGACATGGTATAAGAAAAAGATACAACAGTCAAAGAAAATGTTAAATTAAAGACATCCATGAAATCTGGGAAATTATGAGAAAATCAAACTTGAGAATACTAGGAGTAGAAGAAGGAAAAGATTCTTAGATCGAAGGCCCAGAAAATATTTTAAACAAACTCATAGAAGAAAATTTTCTTAACCTAAAGAAGAATATGCCTATATAAGTACAAGAAGCAATAGAACACTAAACACATTTGACCAGAAGAGAATGACTACTCACCACATAATAATCAAAACAATAAATAAACAGAATAACAAAAGAATATTGAAAGGTACAAGAGGAAAAAGGCCAAGTACCTATAAAAAAAGGCCTATTAGAATTACACCTGACTTTTCAATGGAGAATCTAAAAGTCAGAAGAGCTGGAAAGATGTCCTGCAGATTCTAAGTAACCACAGATTTAACCCCAGACTATACCCATCAAAACTTTCAAACACTGTAGATGAATAAAACAAGATATTCCATGATAAAGTCAAATTTAAACAGTATCTGTTCACAAAACCAGCCATAAAGAGGAATAAGAGTAATCGAGAAGCCATAAAAACAAAACGTGTGTATTGTCTTTAATAAACTCTATTGGCAGCTTCAATTAATGACAGTGTGGTTATTAAAAACCTATAGCACACCAGGCAGTGGTGGCACATGCCTTTAATCCCAGCACTCGGGAGGCAGAGGCAGGAGGATCTTTGTGAGTTCGAGACCAGCCTGGTCTACAAGATCTAGTTCCAGGACAGGCTCCAAAGCTACAGAGAAAGCCTGTCTCGAAAAACCAAAAAACCAAAAACAAAAACCCAACAATCAAATTATGAAATTGCAGTGAAATAGAAGTAGAAAAAAAACTATCCTGAGTTGAGAAACCAGACTAAGAAAGACAAACATGGTATGTACTCACCTCTAAGTGGATATTAGCTGTAAAGTAAATGATAACCTTACTACAATCTACAAACCAAGAGAAGTTAGATAACCAAGAGGTTTCCAGGGGGCACACTGGGATCTGTATGAGAAGGGGAAATAGAAGAGACTGGACTGGGTGTGGGTGGGAATGGGAATCGGGATATCATGTGGGAGTTGAGGGGAGAAATACTGAAAGAGATGATTAGAAAGGGCAGCATTCCAGGCTCAGGTAAAAACTTGGTTCAAGGGAAGCTCCCAGAAATCTGTAAGTGTGACCCCCAGCTAAAAATCCATGCAATCAGGTATATGTAGCATGAACTGGCATTTCCTGTGACAGGCAAGAGTTCCAGTGAAGGGATTTGAACACAAATCCAGCCCCATAACCTTTAATCTAAATCTGTTCAGATTATGGGATACTCTGGATAAGGTGGCACAGAGATTGTAGAAGTGGCCAGCCAATGACTAGTCCAGCCTGAGACCCATGCCATAAGAGAAAATCCACTTCTGACACTGTCTAGAGTGTCAGAACCCAGAGACTTAACGGTCCTGCGGCCTAGAATAGAATCAAACATGAATGGAAAAAAATTTCAACGTAATGATGCATAACGATATTTTATTAATTTCATGGATTAGTATGTAGTAACTAGATCAATTATCATCATAGAGGCTTCATCCAGAAACAGATGCAGAGACCCACAGTCAAATATTAGGGCAAGGTCAGGGAATCCTGTTGAAGAGAGGCAGGAAGGATTATAAGAGCTAGAGGGGTCAAGAAGATCACAAGAAAATCCAGAGTCAACAAACCTAGGCTCATAGGAGCTCATAGTGATGAATCTGACAACCAAGGAGCCTGCATGGGACTGACCTAAGCTATCTGCACACATCACAGTTGTGTAGCTTGTCTTCTCTTTGGACTCCTAACAGTGGGAGAAGGGGCTGTTCCTGATCTTTTAGCTTCCTTTTGGGACCCTATTTCAATCCTGGGTTGCCTTGTGCAGCCTTAGTAGAAAGGGAGATGCAACTTTCTATGCTTTGTTTTCTGATATCCTTTGGAGGCTGCCCTTTTCTGAATAGAAATAGAGGAGGAGTGGGTAGGAGCATAGGGGAAGTGGTAGGGAGGCACTGTGAGGAGAGGAAACAGGGGAAACATTGGTCTGGATGATAAAATAAAAGCAAAGCAACAAAAATCAACACTCTTGCGATTCTCATCCCGGAAAATATCATTTTACCTGTTTCTTTGTGTAGGTAAATTATGGCTCCTTCTTCAAATATCGGCATGTGGAGACTCTCAATGGAGATGAGAAAATGTGAAAATGAAATTTTCAGGTAAAAGGTGTTATGTTTCCTTTAGCATTTTAAGGAAGCTTATGAATATAGATTTACAGAGGTTCTGAGAACTTCAGGTGGCCATCTCCCAGTGAGGAAAGAATGAGACTCTATCGAGCTTGGGGGACCATAATACCTCTGTTATTAAAATTAACTCAGAAATAAAGGCTAGAAACTGGGACTGAAATGCCATCAGTTTTAATTCTAGTAATTACAAAAATGACTTTAGATAAATGCTCTCAGCAAGAAGCAGCCAAGGATATTAGAGGATTGTGATGGTCCTTAGCTCACTCCTCTGAGAGAGGGGGCTGCCCAATCCCCAGAAATTTCACCAACAAAATTCACCAGTATTTGTCCCGACACATGAAAATTCAGGGTCTTTTTCTCCCTGCAGAGGGACAGGTCTTCCCGGCCTCCTGTTTTCAGGTCACATGTTTGACTGCAGCGTGGGCCTCTCAACATGTGAATGGTACCAAGTATGACTGTGAAATAACACAAAAATCAATGCTGATATTTTCTATTTGCCTTTTAGACAACGGTGGAAGTGGGAAAGTTATGCTTAGGTTAGTTCAGTTCAGGATCTCGAGGAGAAGTAAAGGGCAGAAGTTAGGGAGAATAAAACTACCAGATAGCAACAGAGACTTATGTTAAGGCCAGGAGTATAGCTTTGGGACACAGCTTCACATGGGTAAGGTGTTTTGATCATTCGTTTCATAGTTGAAAATGTTGTGAAGGTTAACGTGGTCCACTGGGTATGGATATGGTGGCAGTGCCAAGGATTGTTTCTCATGGCTCTTTTAGCCATAGGGATATGGCGACTACTGTAGTTGTTAAGACTGTATGGGAAAACATGAAAAGAAATTCTCTCAGGTAGCTGTGACCTCAAGAGGATTCTCTCAAGTGTGAAACAAAACACGTTCTTGGCATCAATCTAGTGAACCAGAGACTTGTACAAGGGCTTTTACACTGAGGCAACAGAAATGGGAAAAAGAGCTGTTATGACTACATGTTTCCTAGACATTGTAATTTTTCTCTGTGCTGCTTCTTCAGGGTGGTGGGTAGGGAAAGGAAAGCTAAGTCAATGTTTTGATGATTTAAATATTAACTGTTGGCTACATAAGTTACTCAGACAGGGTTAGAGGAAGGGTTAGCCATTTCCATACCAAACTGTTTACCTCTCTATCACCTGTCCATGTTTTCATCCTTTGGCAGACCAAGATGCCTAGGTAGATTGCCAAATGATCCTCACACCTTCACTCAGAAAAGGGTTCATCTTACAGAATATGATGAAAACCCCTCAACCAGTCACTCTCAAGATGATGGCATGAAGGTGTAGAACAATTACTATCATGCCCCTTCTGTGATAAATGCACTCAGCATTGACGGTAGATAATCATGGACATTCAGAGTAATGACACCATGGTGTCTTCATGACCTCTTGGCCTCCTAGCTCTGGGCCATGGATTTTAAAGTAAAGAACAGGACTTATTAAGGAGTTGAGAGATGTATTGTCTCTGTGCACTTGTATGCCAAGATATTCCCCTGTGTGTGATAAAAGTAGAAGCTAGGCATAAAAATACCCAAAGAAATTAAATAACTGCCACAGTCCTATCTATATCTGACTCTATCCAGAGACAGTGCTATCCAACTTAGAGCTCTGTGATTCCGGAGCAGCCAAAATTGGGCTCAAATTGTACTTTTCTTAGATCTGTCACTCGACTCAATATGTCTGTCTCCCACCTCATAATACTCTTATTATTGACCTTTGACCTTTGGCAGCACTTTCATGGTTTTCTGCATGTTCCCCTTAAACTTGACATCTCATTGATGGCTCTTTGAGAGCCCAATCTAATCAGTCATGCACTTTAACATTCCAGATCCTTGTAGAATACGTTTGGTGTCTTCCTACCAGAATCTCTATCACTTGAACTATGAAAGCTCTCTCCTAATCAAATTCTGTCTCTAAAGTTCACTTTCTCTCCCATGTTCTGGTAATGAGTAATATTCTAGGCTCAAGGGGTTTCAAAAGAGATTGATAAAAGCTCTCATCAGAGATAAATGGAAGGAATATATATATAACTATATATATATATATACATGCAACTAGATGTATATACACATATACTACATATACATATATAGCACATATATATGTATATAAATGTATAACTTAAATAGCAGCAGTAAGAAGCTGTTGCTACCCACAAAACAACTATAGGTCCCTGTTCTAGGGAGGAGAGGACATATGATATAAAGTGTAGCTGTAGAACACCAGTCAAAGGATAGAGGCATGGTGAGGGTTGATAAAGATGGCCAACATGATGGTACTGAGAGTACCCTAGATTAACAAGCACACTACCTTTTCAGGGTTATTTCCTGAAATGAATGGGCTAAATTGGACAATGTATATTTAATATAGCCATGACAATTCTATAGACAACATAGGTGAATGCAACTAAAAAGGAAAAGGCAGAAATTCAGCTCCAATCCCTCTCTGCTTCCTGACCATTATGAACTAAGCAGCTTGGTCTCACCATGGCCTCCACTGCAGAATGAACTGAAGCCTCTAAAACCATACTCCACAATAATCATCTTGCCCCGCACTGGTTTCTGTGGGTGTCTTGTCACAGCAATAGACGTAACTGAAACACTTGGAGACACTAGGATATGAACACATTCCCTCCCTTCCCCTGGGAGGGGTCATCTCTTTTCAATGGCTTCCATTGTTGAGGTCCACCCTACAGATGAAAATAGCCTAAGCTAGCAAGGCACAGTGACTGCCGGGGACAGCAGAGTCTGACTGGGTAACCCAGCATGCAGTGCTTGATCTGATCACCCTCGACTCAGAGTGCCCCTATTCCCCATACTCTATGTAAGAAAAGCCATCTGGGACCTTCTCCCAGATACCCTTAGCCTTCTCAAATTACTTTAAGCAGGATATTGCATTTTATTTATTTATGTTCAGTCTTCCTCCTCACTTCCATATGATTTGTTTTCCTTAGAATTTGTTAAAGATATTTGTTGAATGCCCTTACCTTTCTTTTTACTAACAGAACTCAAATTTAATCTCCTTTAGGAAGCCTGGACTGAAAGCTGTATAATACATGTTTCTGTTTTTAATTTACTTTCCAAACAGTATGGACTCTATGACACTTATAGTATAATTATATTTTAACTAAGAACAGTGCAATTTTTTTTCATGTAGAATTCTGCCCAAACTGTCCACAGGAACAACTCTTGAAGGTAGGACAATGACCTCAATGACTTTCTTCCCCAGGACATAGCCCATTACCCACACATAATGACTGGTTTGCATGAGTCTTATGCGAGAGACTTGAAAAAAATCCCTATTTTATTTTACCAGACTATGGCAAAATGGAACACAGTTATCTCGGTTTTTCACTCAGTAGTTGCTGTTTGGGATGTGAAACATTTATAAATCCTTATATATCAGTTCTCATAATGAACAGAAATACATGAAACTTATCTTCTTTCTTACTTGTTTTGGATTTTAAATACCTCAGCTTTCCCAAGATTCAGTTTGAAAGGGTATTAAAAGAATAACAATAGCAAAAAAAAACAGTTTAAAGAATTCTGAAAGTTAGTTTCATAAAATGAGCCAGTCAGCATGATTAATCAAATACACCCCTTAGCAAAGCACAGGGGTAAGAGCGAAGGGTTGTACAAAGCGCATCATACATATGAATGAACTAGGGAAAGGCGATGCCTTGTCCCATTCTCAAATCCCTTCTAGACACAGGCTGCATCTGATTATGTTTGATGCCACTCAAGCAACAACACCCACAGAAGCAGAGACCCAAATGCGGCTGACAACCAGACATGCCATTTAAGCTATCTAGATTTATAGCCTATTCCTAAATCAGTTTTCCTGCTTTACTCACAAAAAAAGATAAAATAAAAAATAAAGAAAAAAAATCAAAGACAGATGCCACATGACCAGTTAAAACCAATAAGGATTCATAAATCTGCTTCAGGCCCTTTTATTGATGGCTGTTATTCTGATAATTCTCCTGTAAAAAAAAGAAACGTAAAGTGTATCCCAAACTAGAGAGAAGAGATGGGAAGGGACAGGCTTGTCTGCATTCATGAAGCCCTGGCTTTGGAGCAAAATTAGCTCATGCTGCTTATTTTGGTCTCTCATTTCATGAGGAAACCATTTGTTGTGAAATTTAAGAATGTAGCATGCATGTGGATGTATAAAGCGCCAAACTCTTACCGCAGACACAGTGAACGGGGTCCAGTCCCTTCACGTCTCGTTAAGAGCAGGCTGGGCCAGCTGGCAAAGGCTTGGCTGTCCCGAGGCCTGGGCACCATTGTCCCCAGCTTACCCGGCCTGCATCCCTTTGAAGCTTCTCCAAGGAAACTTTATCCTTCTGTTCCAGCTGGCGTTCCTCTAAGCTCTGGCTTCACTGGATTTTCCACTTCCATTGACACATCAGAGCAAAGATGTAGCCATTAAAATAATGAAGAAAGAGAGAGCCAGCAGAGAAAAAAAAATCATCCTGAGGAGAACTGAAAGAGAGAACAAGGTTATTTAAAAAGAGCGACTGCAGGAAAGTAAAATGGACCCCCGCTCCAACCTGTGTGTATCCTAAACTGGCCACATTTTTACAAAACCTCGAAAAGAGTGACTTCAAAGGGGCTGAGGCTCTGTGAGAATGCCTGCTTTCCTAGATCTAAATTAAAAGCTGGTAAAATTCCCAAAGTCATTCTGAGACTCTGTGAAGGTAAGGGAAGTCAGTGCATTGAAGGCACAGTGAACCTTCAATCTAAGATTCCCTTTGTCTGAAAAGACACCATTGTATTTCTGACTGCTTAGACCCAAAACCACCTAAGTCATTAGCCACCCTGGGTGTGACCTCCTTACCCTCACCTGGCTTTGTCCCTCTTTGTCTAGCATGTTCTAGGCGGTTTCTTTCACTTCTTCAAAGAAATATCAATGCTATACTTATCTGATGATGAAATCATTTTGGTGCCTACCTACTTTATTGGCAATGTCCTTCTGATTTCTATGTAATTAGATTTTATGACTTTATGATGCTAAATAAGGCTAGAGTGAAAGCTTGGTTGGGATTGGTTTGCCTTGCAAGCTTGAGGACCAAAGTTCAGTTCCCAGAAGCTACATTTAAAAAGCAAAAGCCAGATATGGTTGAATGCATTTGTAACCCAGGTCCTGAGAAGGTGGAATCAAGCAGATCCCTGGAGCTTGCAAACAAGTTAACCCAGCCTACTTAGCCTTGCCCAAACCAGTAAAAGATTCTGCCAAACAAAACAAACCAAACATTATAACAAATAGTGGCCCCCGCAAATGCACAAGGTGGATGATGCATGAGGAATAACATCTAAGATTGTCCTCTGCTATTCATTGGTGCATCCACACACATGCCCTGCCCTGACATGTTCACCTACACATGACCATCCATACAAACCTAAAAGTGATTTAAAATAATTATATCTTTCTTATGCTATTATTAAAATGCCCCCCCACACACTGAAGACTTTACAAAATTTATATACTCTAATATATCTCTTCAAGGTATCATCAGACTTCAGCCTCTCAAAACCAAAATACACAGGAAGAAGATGTCACAGACAGCCTTTAAGTTCCTAAACAGGCCATGTCAAAGCCCACACACTGTACCTACAGATTTTACTCCCCTGGCTCTACCTCCAGCATCGGGATTTCATTAACACACTTGTTTTCTAGCAGTTCTTCCCACAAGAATTACAGGCAGTGACCTAGAAGTAGATTCATAGATGCCTGCTTGATGACAGTAGGGTAAACGACAGTTGACATGTAATTGGAGAATGAGAAAAGCAAAAGAAGGAAAAACAACGGGAATCATATTGCTTCAAATAGATAATGTAATGTACATGAAATGATTTTCAAAGTGAATAACATAATGATGATAAGGTATAAACGGTATATTCTTAAATGGTATACTCCAAAACAGTGAAATTTGCTATTAGGAGCAGATAATATGCCTAAAACATTAATGCTTGCACGTTTTACTATTTAAATATGCCATGTATAATCTGGCATGGTCTATGAACAGTGTGAACTTTCACCATTGCTATATCTGTGCCCTTTACGTTTCTAAAGCCAAAGTCGTAGAAGGAAGCAGTCGTTCATGGAACTTAAATGCTTGTTATGATTAAGAAAGCTTCCTTTGGTGCAAGACAAACACAGGGAGGCACCAAGTGGAAACATTCATTATTAACAAAGTCAACAACAGGAAGGGGGTTTCAGCCTCAAGGAAGCACAATTCCACTTTCACGTTGCAACTTTTGCTTCTCTGCATATTCCTTTCCTGATATTTCAGTTCCTCTAAATCATTTTAAACAGCAGCCAGGGCCAGGGGAGTGAATCCTGTATGCTACAGAACCCATGTCGGGCTCATGAAGAAACCCAGCTCTGAGGCTTGGGCATTGAAGGGGGCATCTAAGAAGGCATAAGATCAAGAGACATCATGGGAAATATAGCTAACCCAAAAGACTTCAATGGTAGGCAAAACTTTGACTCCATCAAATACAAAAGAAAAGCAGAAAAAATACTCCGTTACTATTCAACAGAATTTTTTCTTTACAAGATGCCTTATTTCAATCAAGCTGTAGTACGAGTGCCATACATGAGCTTTATTATGATAGCAATCTATTTCTTAAGGCTCCTGAAACTGGGAAGTCCAAAATCAAACCACAGCAATGTCCATGTCTGATGAGGGTGTCTTTTGTAAGACACAAATCCCGTTCAGGTTTTAACTCCTGAAGACTGCCTTTTAAATGTCATCACATTGTAGATTCATTTCACTTCACAAATCTGGTTTGGAATAGGAACAAAACTCATGTGGTAGATGAGGTCACAGAAGTGCCCTTGAGTGTGGAAACAATACTGTGTCTGCTACAGCTACAACGAGGCACATAATGAGGGCTTGTGTGATGATGCTGGGACTTGACAATTTGAAGAAGGGCGAAGAGAGACACTGCAGGTGGAAATGATGAAGGAGAACGCATGATGTGTGGAGGAGAAGTCTAAGGGATGGAGTGTGCGGGACAATCAGAAGCTCCCAGTCAGTTCCCATCTGGTAGTTTACCCTGTGTGCTGCAGCATCTGTGCGGCACACAGCCACAAAGTAGGCTGAGAAACGTGACTCTGTCCCTCTGGGACTCTGGGACACTTTGTGTAACAAGTCAGCCCCTAGGTTTCCTCATCTGGAAATGAAGTGAGTAACTAAAGAAAGAGTATTGGGGCTCAAACGAGAATGAATGCTCAGGACTGTCCTGCAACTGCTGCACAGTTCCGGGACAGCAGCGGAACAGCACCATTCTGAGCTCCAGCCATGTCTCCTGGGCACACTGACCGTTTCTCTTTCGTTTTCTCACATCCTTGCATTCACGCCCTGTTTCTCACACATTATTTGCTCTTGTGTGAGATTAATCTTAATTATCTTAATCTATTTCATGTCTCAAGGTTTAGATAAAATCAGTCCCCGCTGTTCAGTGTTGCAGAGATTAGATCCTATTTTTTAGATGTTTGTATGTCTTAGTCTTTGTTACAGTTCTTCTCACAAAAATGCTCCTGATTATAATATCTAATTCATACATCAATTTCTCATTGTGTTGGACGTCCTTATGAGGAAAGATTTTATGCTGTTCAACTTCATATTTTCCAGGGTCACTTTACATAAAGTTGAGAAAATAGGCCCTAAGTATCTACCTGTCTAGGTTTTCTTCTTAAAGAAGGAATTTACCTTGCCTCTTCTCCATTTAGGACTGATTTAAATTTTATGTAAAGGGAAGTAACTTGGGAAAGTAAGACAAATTTTCTTAGAGTATCTTGGAAAAATTTTTTTTTGGAGTGACCTCAGTTCAAAACAGAAAGGGATATTGATAAAGATAATTCTTGATTCACTAATTGTAGGTGCTGGTGTATAGGGTGTGTCTGTATGTGTGTGTGTGTGTGTGTGTGTGTGTGTGTGTGAACGTAAGCATATGTATCTATGTGCATAAGTGAGTGCATGTGTTACATGTGAATACAAATATGTATACATACACAGATGTTCAAATAAAAAGAGGTTTTGTATTGTCTTATTTTTAAATGTCTTTTAATGTTTTCGTTCCATCAATAAATGCTTATTATTGTCTGCCAATAATATGACTTTTATTATGTAAATATATATGTCCTTTTTTTCTTGTTTTTTTGAGACAGGGTTTCTCTGTAGCTTTGAAGCCTGTCCTGAAACTAGCTCTTGTAGACCAAGCTGGCCTCTAATTCACAGTGATCCACCTGCCTCTGCCTCCTGAGTCCAGTTAACTGAAGTCAAGAGTATCCTTTGGAAGGACTGACTTCCTCAATACCACATTCTGTTGTCATTTTTGATTTTTTTTAAAAAAAATCATTAGCTCTTCTTTTGCACTTTAATTGATTTCATTAAAAATGTTCTGTTCATCTTTTCTATGACTACCTTTCCAAAGGGAAACAGGGTCTCAGTCAGTAGCTTTCAGGGCTCAGAAGATTCCTTCTCCAGTATGTCTTGCAGGACTTTGCCCTTTGATTGGCTGCTTTAAAGGAGTAATGAACAATCCACAGAAATCCTGACTGCTTTTGTTATGGAGTTTATAAAAATATGTATTAAATCGAATAACTGTGGGTTGTAATGAGACACAGAGCATATGCCAGGAGTATAGTACCCAAACAGCTATCAACTTGAGTGCTTTATCATACTGGCAAATGTGTTACATGAGATCTGACCCTTAAATTGAATACTGGGGAGAGATAAATAGGGCAATCAAAAGGACTCCGATATAGTTACAAGAACCTGAGGCCATCTGGTCAAGGCAAAAAAATTAGTAGTGCAATTGGAAATGGTCTTCTGGGACTATGGGGTTGGATATAGTATCATAGTTGAATAGTGGAACAGAAGAAACTGATAACTAAGATTAGGAAAGCCACACTAATTCACACACACACACGCTGAGAGAGAGAGAGAGAGAGAGAGAGAGAGAGAGAGAGAGAGAGAGAGAGAGAGAGAATATGTATAAGGCTAATATATCTCCTACCAGAGGGAGGAACGGACAACAATTTAATTTTTGAGTCTCACCAGATTAGTAAAGGGCAGATTATAATTTATAGTAATAGTAGGGTAAGGCTCTGAGGGACTGAGACATAAAAACACACAAAATAAAGGCATAAATCCCACTCCATCAAAATTGTACAAACTGAAGATTTCAAGCCAAGCAATTGTTTAGACTCCTTGAGAAAGCCAATGTGGAATCCACTTGGTTTTCCTCAACTTTCACGTGCAGGAAAATATAGGAAATTGTTAGGAATCACATGCAACATTATAGCAAAATAATTTTATATTAAACATTTTCTTTCTTGAAATTTCTAGAATCCACCTCACCTATCACTCACTTAAAAAGAAAAAAAATTATACATATTCTCATTTATAAAGATAAACCATAAGTAAAGGACACAAATTTGCACAAATATGTAACTACTTTTATAGTGTTTTAAGTACACATATTTCTTTTTTATATTGGCATGTATTGATCACAGAAAATAATCAATTTAATTATTAATGTAACTATACTTTCATTTGGGGGAAAGGCTTAACTATTAATTTAGAAACTTTTACCTATAAAAATAAAATTTTGTATGTTTGATGGTTTACTTATTTATTTTTGAGGCAAAACCTTGTCATATAGCACAGGCTAACCTGGAATTTGAGATTTCCTTGACTATCTCCCAATTTCTGTGATTACAAGCATCCTCATCATTCCCATCGAGGGTGAATCTGATACTTTGCATTGCTCTTTATGTGTCCTTAGCTGTCGCCCAGTGTTGCTAGATGGTTAAGCAATGTGGAACAGCTCTACTCACCAAAATTCCTGATAGCCTGTGTCAGGACAATCACAGCAGAGTTCCTGGTACTTCTCGTATTCTCAAGAGTCAGTTCATACAGAAGAACTGGGTTCCCCTTCTCTGCTAACCGTTCCATGTAGATGCCATTAAGATTCATGACAGCCTTCCTGTCCTCATAACACAGACTCTAGATGGAACTGGGTAGCAGACATTAAGAATATTGTAGATGGCATCAGAAAGTTCAAGACAGTAGGCCTGCCCAGGAAATCAAGAGCCTACATCCTGTGGCACCCCATCATGCCCCAGCTTTTTCATCTATAAAGTGTGCTTCCTAACAGCAGGTGGTTTTAATCATTGAGTGCATAACGGCACATAAGAAAAATAGAACATCAGCAGGTATATTTCTGCTCTAGGAAACAGCCCAATACAATGTTTCCTGTTAAATTACTGTGCTTATCTTTTCTTAGTTTTTCCTTAAAACTCCACCTCAGCTCCATGTGTGCTGACTTTGAGGCATCTTTTTTCCTGCTTTGTCCTGAATGTGAGTGATAGTGAGGTTTGCTCATTGCTTTGTCTACTGCTGGGTACCACATCTTTCCCAAAATCTGCTGCTTTTGATGAGAAAAAAGAGACATATAGGAACATACAAACAATTGTAACATGCAGTGGCAGTGCATGGTTACCATCGTGATTGTTTCGTATGTTGGCAAACCCACACGATACTCTCACTGTAGGAGTGATACTCTCACTATAGGAGAGCAGATACGCTCACTCTAGGAGTCCCTAGAGTGAGAGTATCTGCTTCCAGTCTAGAGAACTATGGAGATCCTTAAGATTAGAGCAAGGCAGCAGAGGCCAGCAACTTGAAAATGGCCATGAAACATTAGTATGGGCATGGGTACCAAGAATGACCTTCCTTGGATCCTTTGATGACTCTCCAGTGTGCATCTGAATTCTGTGGCCAAGTCAGCAACATGGAGAAATATTTCTAGACAGGGACATAAAAGAGATGAACAATAAAAATTGACTCTTATTTTTACTTGTCCTTTACCTTAAAAAGACCATCATACCATATGTGATTTTCATGTTCTATAAAAGGAGATTTATATACAAGGGTTTTAAACTTCTTTTTCCTTTCCAATCAAACTGATTCTATGTAAAGTCATAATTTCCCTTTAAGTGTGATATCTATCTATCAATCATTTATGTATATAAGTGCCATATATATATGTTACATATAAATATATAGATGCTAGATAAATATATCGATGCTAGATAGATATAAATATCTACCTATATATATCTATTATATATAAAGATGCTATATAGATGATAAGTATCTTTTATCTATATATTATCTTCATAATGTATTATGTTATATATAATCTATATGGATGATAGATGACAGATAGATGATAGATAGATGGATGATCATCTATATATAGATGGATGATAGATAGATGTTGATAAAGTATACATTGTACACACATTCACATACTTTTCCCCCAAGCACACAACTTATTTCCTCCTCCTATACTAAACTGTCCATTTGAAGATTCTCTCAAAGCTTTTTGTTATCATCACTATAGAATACAGAAATTCTGATCAGAGTTGATTCCTTCCCCACCAGTCTGAGAATTCCTTTTCCTCTTCTTCTGTTGAAGTCAAATACTCCAGCTCACATCCCTGTCTCTCCTCTGAAACAGAAAGGTGTTAGTAGCCATCTGAGAAAGATCTTGCGGATGTGGTTTTGGCAGTCAACACTTATGAACTTGTCTTTCTTCTTCCTTTTCCAGTTGTATTTGATTGAGTTTGCCTAGGCATAAAATTGCAAGCAGAAGATTGGTTTCTTTATGAATCTGAATGATTTCCCCCATCTTTCCAGCTTCAAATAACTCAATGTTTCCATTCTATAAAAGAACTGTCTGTAATTCTGAGACTTCTGCTGGCTATTGTTGGTTGGATAAATTTTGTTTATTCACTTGTTTTACTATTGACACTTTGGGCTTTTTGTTCAGCCCACACATCTAGAATTTTGTAATGAGATCCTTGCCTAAGTGTCTGTTCACATTCATGGTATATTTATATCAGCAAACATTTTTTATTTTAGAAACATATCATTCATATCTTGGAAGTTTTATTGCAGTTTTCCTTTGGCAAATTTAACTTCATTTTGAATAATTTTATTTTCTCTAAATCTGATCACAATTATATGATGTAGCATTCTAAAGATAGACTTATCTTACTACTTTTATATTCTGTTGTTTTCTGCTTTCCAGACATATTTCTGTCTTCAATTCATCTGAGTGCATTTTAATATTTCGCCTTTTTTTTCATAGTCTCTTCTGTGACTGTGTTTTTATTCTGATGTTCACTTAGTGAGACATCTCATTTTTATTGTATGTGTATTTAGCATCTTACCTCATTAGATAAAAATTCTCAAATCTGTACATGTAATTATATGCAGGCTTATAAAAGTAAATAACTATTGTTACAATTAAGTATTTCTTATCCTAAAGATTGTGATACCCATCATCCATGAATACATTTCAGGAGTCATTGCCAAGATAATAGTATTTATGATGCTTGTTATCAGCTTCTGGAGTGGAATTTTCATGGCAAAAATCTGTGTTCTAGAGTTTGTCATATTTCACTTTTCTGAACAGAAAGCAAACATAGTATTAATTATATCAAATAGAAATCTTTAACGCAAATAGAAACATTGATGGAAAACATAGCCATCAGAGACAACTTGAAATCATTTATTCTGACAGATTCAGTCTGTGTAAATTTCTACCATATTAATATGAAATCTTTCCAAAGGGCCATTATGGATTTGTATGTTAGGAGGCATGCATGTTTAAGGAAACTATGTATTTCCAGGAGGCCACAGAACTGCTGTAGTGTGTGAAAGTCAGAGCTAAAATATATTCTACACATGGGATAGAGCAGTAAAAGAATAGATATTTGGGCATAGCAGGACGACTAACACCACTTTTACTACCTACTGGTTGAAGAGAGCTAAAAGGACAGCTTCTTTGTGTCCTAGAGGTTATCATGATGTAGGAGGTTCTACTGTCTATGTGCTGTGCTTTCATTGGTTGAATAAAGAAACTGCCTTGGTCTTTTGACAGCACTTTTGGCAGCACTTAGGTGGCCGGAGTAGACAGAACAAAATGCTGGGAAGAAGGGCACTGTGGCAGATGCCATGAAGCTCCTGCCTGAGACTGCCGTTGGTTAGACTCTTTCCCAGTAAGCCATGACCACGAGGTAATACACAGATTGGTGAAAATGGGTTAGATCAGGATGTGGGAGTTAGCCAAGAAGAGGCTAGATATAATGGGCCAGGCAGTAATTTAAATAATACAATTTTTGTGTGGTTATTTCGGGGATTAAGCTAGCCAGCAGCAGGACGTGGCCTGCTCCTCTTACTACACTACTATTGTACAGGAGTTTAAATCACTGTGCCAAATAACTGAAATAATTAGAAAAGCCATCTTCAGTTGTAAGAGGAAACCAATTTTATTACCTTTGGTTGTCTTTTTTTCCCTTCTATTTTTTAACCTCTTCCATTTGTAGGCTAGTATTTAAAAGATGGTACACACCATTAATTCCAGCACTTGGGAGGCAGAAGCAGGCAGATCTATGTGCTTTTGAGGCTAACCTGGTATACAGAGCAAGTTCCAGAATAGGCTCCAAAGCGACAGAGAGAAACTCTATCTCAAACTAGTGAAAAAAGAAAAGAAATACTTAAAGTGTCTGTTAAGAGAGAATTGACATAAATATAGCCAAGTGTGGCAAGATTAGATAAATTCTTACAATTTTCAAAAAGCTTATTGAACTTGGCATTCAAATAACAAGACACTTTTTAACTGAGTTATTCCATGCACGGTGCAATGCCTGCCATGCATGCAGTTATGTCGGGGGTATGTAGATTATCATCATGGGGACACTTTCAGGAAATGAGTTGCTCTTTTTTCTACAGGGGAATCCAGAGTACAAGCAGGCCTTGAGAACAGGAACATAACAAAATATATTCAAAATGTTTAAGATTATTCCTGGACTCATAAATAAGTAATACCGATGGAGATTGCCCAAGGGTTTGCACAAGATCTATCTCTTTAGCTTTGCTTCTCACATTCTTCATTTTCTATAACCCCATACCCTATTCAAATGGTAACATGCATATTTTCCTGTTATGATACCAAGTAAAGATTTACTGTGTAATTCACCCATATAGAGTTCTTCTTATGACAAAGTCTTATGGGGACCAGATCTAATCTCAAAGATCAGCTAGGAGAAGATTTTACATGGCAGTGCTGGGTCCTGGATACAGTAAGTGAACACATTCTTCTTGGAAACTATCAAAAGGCACATCCACATCCTTGTGTTAGAACATCTTTCTATTTTGACATGAAATACTAGTATTATTAGGTAGCTACTTGAATCTCTCTTGTCCTTTTGTGAATTAAATGTGATGATGATGATGATGGAGAAAGATGGTAGAGATCTATGGTAACTCTAATCATCTGACAACTTCCAGGACAGTAGGGCCACTAACACTGTGAGGAAAGAGATATCATGCTTTAAATTTCAATCTACAACTGAAATATGCAAGATGGATAAGCTCCTTCTTCTATAATTAAACTCAATTTAGATTTCAAATTCTCAATCTTTAGAATGCTAATCAAATCAGTTTCCTTGCATTCATCTTATAAAAGCTTGGTTTAAGTGAACTAGGGATTTCACAGTGACAAAATGCCACAGATAAGTATACCTCTAGGCCTTGATCAATTTGGACAGGTTACCACAGAGACTGTCTCTTCCCGTGTTTCTGAGATTCTGCTAGACATACATTACCCACAGGTAGCATTCCTGCAATGCTTTTGGATCATGAACTGCATTTCTCAGCTTTGTAGTCTTCAAGTTTCTCAATGGGGAACAAATTCTGTGTCCATCTCTCAGTGACTAGGAAGTTTCTCTTTTCAAAATTCTCCCTTTCTTGCAGTTGAAGCTCATCACCATTTTTAAAAAAGATTTCCCACCCAAATTCTATGGTTTCTCTTTCCCCCTAAACAGGTAGGTTTTTAAAATGAATATTCTAGTATCTCCTCAGTTCTCAAATAACATGGCATCAAGGTTTTGGGCTGGTTAGTATCAAAAGCTACACTATCTGCAAACTGTATACTACTTAAGAAAAGCACTCCAGTATACATGATGTTAACATATGTTGCATGACATGTTGGGGATTCCTCCAAGCAGATTTTCATAGGTTTATACTCTCAAATTATCTTAGCTTCACCTATTCTTTTCCAAATGTACACTTTTCACCATTGGCTTATGATTCCATTTATTAACTCATTATTGAACTTGCAACTATTAAATTTCCATAGTGTCAGAAACATTACTTTTGTGCATTCAAGTTCTGCTTCTGTATGTTTATAATCTATACAAATGGTTGGCAACCACCAAAGCCAATGTCAATCACTAGCCAGAAGCAAGTAGGACAATAGGGAGGAGACATGACTATCAGTTTGCACAATGGTCTTCATTTGATCCTTTCTAGAGAAATGGGACTAGGGTTAAATACGGTGAATGGATGTGGTATAGCATCTTCAGAGTAGGAGCCTCAAACAGTAGTTTTATTATATAAATCAAATACTTTCATGGGGCAGTACGTTCACCAAGTAAATGCATAAAAGTGAAAAACAGTATTGTGGGCAGGAAAGAAGAATCGTCTTTCTCAAATGTGATATAGATGAAACTAGTTGCTGAAGTCTTTCACTGAGGTGTTAGTAATCAACATGGAGACAAAAGTGATGATATGGGTCAGTTCTCTCATTTGAAAGAAATCACCAGGTAAACAGACCAAGGATAGCCAGGCAACTTCAAGGTTTGGGTTAACATGTATACCTTCTTAATATTTATGCTCTCTGAAACATCTTCAATAAGCTTGTTCAATAGAAATTAGGCTGGAGTGGATGGAGCAAAAGGCTAAGAGCTCAAACTGTCTATGAATTAAAGATGGTTGTCTTTGATTGAAGATTTAAAGTCAGGTAAAACAAGGCCAAAAAATAATGCCAAAGGCATCAAGGAGACTTTTGAATCTCTTAACAAAGGTGATTCAGTAAGGCAATCAGAAGTTAATGATGATCTTTCTGACACAGATATGAAGAATTATCTAAAAAAAAATAATTTGGAGGGAAAACAAGTTTGGGGTATGAGAGTCACCACAAACGGGAAGTGTCACTGTAACAACAAAGAAAGTAAATGCAATTTAGAGAGACTTGGGATTTTATTTCACCCTAAACATAATCACAAGGCACGAGCTCCATAAAGGGATAAAGAGGACAGATAAAGAACAACAGAAATAAGCAGGAGGGCTCCTTCCTGCTCCTACCATTCCTCCCATGTCTGTTTCACTTCTCCTTAGTACTGCATGGTGCTTACGCAGATGAACACGTAGCACAGGGTTTGATGTGAGGGATTCAGGAGTAGGCTGCTATCCCCATCAAAGCTCTACTGCTGCTTTCAAAACACTCGGACTCCTTAAAGAGTGGATTAAAGTGTATATCGTGTTTCCTGTGTATGTGTTTGTGTATGTGCACGTCTCTGTGTGTGTGGTGGGAGTGGCGTGGTGTGTATCCTGGGGCTTTCAATTTTGCAGTGTCTGCCCTTGATACAAACACACTTATGAGGCAAAGTACTTTAAGCAATAATATTCTTACTTTCTTCTGTTTAAGTAATTCCAAGGCTTAGCAGGCTCTCAGGAACTCAGGCCACTTGTTTGGGTATTCTGAAGGAGGGGAAGACAGAAACACATACAAAGACATCTCTTTATGCAGTAATCAATAGATCTACATTTCCACTTATTTAGAAATTTAGAATGGTTATTCCTCCCTCTTTACCAAGGTAAGAGAAAGTTCATATCTTGCTAAGATTTGCCATCCCTGATTCTCTCTGACCTTTCTGTGTAAGTCCTAGGAAATCAGTGAACACTCTGAGCTTCCTAAGACATTCTTTTACAAAGAGCAGGTGTCATGGGTTAAACAGACTGAAAGAGAATGAAGAGTAATTACAGCACAGTGAGAGTTTGGTGAAATCTAGAGTACCTGATACAGACAGAACAGCATCCAACGTGTAGATCAGTAGTAACCTTGAATCAGTCAGGAGGTGGACTCTGTGTCTTCCTCAGCTTGCCACAGTATGTTCTCATCATTCTGGATTCCTGCTCTGAGGAGTGGAGTTTTAGCAATCACCAGGAGGCTGCCCCTCAAGGCAGATGACACAGAACAGCAAGCATGTTAGCATGTACATCATCTCTCTGCAGGGTATGTGGGAACAGCGCAGAGCTGGTGCTGCTCAGCTCTCCCCAGGGGAACTCATTCTATTCTTCACAATAGCTTGCCACTCATTTGCAGGCAGAGAACATTGTTAAGACTGAATGCTGAAGTTTGGGGAAAATGTCAGCCTAATTGTTGACATACTCAGCTATCTCATGGGTTAGAATCTGAAATCAAACCTCAGAGCACACACCTCCTTGTGGGTGGGATGTTGGATGAAGAGAATGTTAGGAGAAAGGGGTGAACATTGTGAATAAGAAGGAGGTACTGGGGAGCCATATTTTTTACAATCTAATTGCTCTGTTTTATAGAACCTGATCATTAGGGGATCCTGGGCATGATTCCTCAGAGATGTTCTGGGGAAATAAAGCAAGAGGCTATTAAACAGGAAGTTTAAATATAGCTACAGGGAGGCATACTTCTGACAACTTGACAGATGTCTTGGAGTGACGACTCCTTCCTTCATCGCTAATTACAAAATCATTTGTCTTAAGGAAAGGACAAAAGAGAAGTAATTATGAAAAACACGATTCTTAAGGGATAAAAAGATAACATCAGTCTAAAACATGGAAGCAATCATAACCAGTTAGAATCCTTATTAGTTTGGTGGAACCAATGACAGCTTCCTTTTTAGAAACCAGAGGGAACAGAGCTCCTGAAGTCAAGGAAAGAAAACATTCAGTTTCTTGTTATGCTAAACTTATCCCAGACTCCGGAGACTTCTTTGATGAACAGTTCATTAAAATTTCCAACCGCAGATGAATTTGAGCTAAAATACACAAATGTTTTAATTATACATTCCTTTTTAATTACACTAATGACTTGTAATGTGTTTATGTTGGTTTAGAGTTTAATTTCTTGCTTTAGATTAGGTAGTTGACTTAAGGACTGTGCTTTTCAGTAAAATAGCATGATTCATTAGTGTTTGATTATAAATTAATGCTCATATGTAAAGAGCTACTGACCTTGGAGGGATACATCTGCCCATAAATCACTGGCTTTCTGTTGGGGCCAGGAACACATATCATGCTCGCTTGCAGGCATCAGAGAGAGACATTTCCATGGAAAAAGCTGTGAACATTTTCTCTGAGGAAACAACACTGCGGAAGAGATAGGTGAGAAGATGAACAGGGAAGACGGTTTCTCCCATCTTGTAAGACTGGTCCATCTGTCAACCTGCATGTGTGTGGATGTAGTAAGAACCATAGCCAGAAGAGAATCAGGCTGCAAGGGAGAGCTAAACTCTTAAAATCTTTGGCCTTCCTTGTACTGTGTTTTGAAAGTGAAATTTCTCAAATAGGCTCATGCTTCTTAACACTGGGCCACCAGGAGTCTGGGAAGATTATTGAATGCTTAGGATGGCAAACTTAACTGAAGGAGGTATGCCTCAGGGGTGGACTATGGAGTTTTATAGCCTGGCCCCACTCCTTGCTCTTCCTCTCTGTTTCCTATGTGTGGATAAAATACGGTTACTTTTCTTCCCGACTGCCAGGCTGGCCTCATGTGCTTGCTGTAATGTGTTCCTCGCCACAATCGACTTTGTCTCCTCTGGAACTTGATTTGTTTTAATGTGATTTGTATCGCAGCAGGAGAGAAGTAACTAATACTTTATAGAACCTTTTAGGGACATTTCATTTCAAGTGCTCTTATTTTCTCTTCCAAAGTAACCCTTTTCTCAGGCAATGCCAGGACAAAAACTACGATTTTGATGAAAAAAAAAAAAGACCTTAACACAAAACCATACACATTGAACCTGATAGAAGAGAGAACTGGGAACATCTTAGAATTCATAGCCACAGGAGAAGAGTTCCTGTACAGAACACCATTAGCACAGGTGTTAAGATCTAAACATGTGACATCATGAAGGTGAGGAGTTTCTGCACAGCAAAGGACTCCGTCATTCAGACAAAGTGACTGCCTACAGAATGGGCAAACATTTTTACCAACTACATATCTGATTGTCATCGCTCCTTCTCACAACATGGCTGAAGTATCTCAAGTGCCTTTGTTGTATCCTGTAGTTTACTTCCTTCTGTAGATGGAGATGCTTCTTAATCTCATTGTTGGGCATGCCGATAATAGCACTGCTTGGAAGTGTACATGAGATAAGGTGAAGAGAAATCCAAAAAAAAAAAAAAACAACACAGCATAAAGGAAGACTATGTAATCTTAGATATGACAATAACACAAGCATCTAGGACTGCCCAAGATAGGAACAACTGGAGAATTGCCATAAAGGGGCTGCTCATGCAAGTTTGAGCATTGTGGGACATAAATGAATGAATGAATGACACATCTGATATAGAACTAAACATCAAGAAAATAAATAACCCAATTAAAATGAGGTACAGTGGAGAATAGCTAAATGGCTGAAAAACCTTACAGAAATATTCAAGATCCTTAACCACGAGAGAAATGCATATCAGAACTACTTTGAGAGTTCATCATACACCTGTCAGAATGACTAAGATGAATAAGATAAGTGACAGTTCATGCTGGTGAGAATGTGAAGCAAAGGGAACAGTCACCTATTGCCGGTGAAAGTGCAAACTCATGTGCCCACCTTGGAAAACAGAAAGGTAGTTTCTTAGGAAGCTACAAATCCATCTACCTCAATATGACAGAAATATATTAAAAAAAAAGATGCTTCATCCCATCACAAAGACATATACTCAACTGTATTCATTGGTGTGCTATACAAAATAGTCAGACAATTTCTTCGAAAATTAAGAAACAATCTACCTCAAGACACAGCAATAATACTTTTGGGTATATGTCCAAAGAAACTCAATCATACCACAAGGACATGTGCTCAACTATGTTCACAGCATCATTATTTGTAATAACCAGAACCTGGGAACAATCTAGATGCCCCTTAACCAAAGAATGGATAAAGAAAATATGGTGGAAGTGCACTCATGTGCCCACCTTGGAAAACAGAAAGGCAGTACTACTCAACAGTGAAAAATAATGACATCTTGGAATTTGTAAGCAAATGGATGAATCTAGAAAAAATCATATTGAGTGACACCCATCTCCAGAAAGACTAATAATATATGCACTCACTCATAAGAGACTTTTAGACATAAAGCAAAGAAAAACCAGCCTATAATCCACAACTTCAGGGAACCTAGACAACACAGAGGATGGTAAGAGAGACATACATTTATCTAAATAGGATGGAGAAAAAACAAGATCTCCTGAGTAAATAGGGATCGTGGGGATTACAGGAGAGGATATAATGGGAGAGAGAGGAAGGGAGGGGAAGAGAGAAAAAAGTATAGTGCAAATAAAACAATAAAAAATAGCCAGATTTTAATGGGGATTGAATTGAATCTATATATTGCCTTTGGAAGAATTGCCATTTTTACTATATTGATCCTACCCATCCAGGAGCATGGGAGATTATTCCATTTTCTGGTATCCTCTTCAATTTCTTTCTTCAAAGACTTAAAGTTCTTGTCAAATAG
>JAQHUG010000184.1:3171160-3196407 GCA_028555095.1 Dicrostonyx torquatus
TTAGACCGAGATGGAGCGGGGAGGGCCTTGGGCTTCCCATAGGGCAGGGGATCCTGCACCATCTTAGGAAGCAGGGGGAGGGCAGTGGGGTAGTGGGGGAGCGGGAGGGCCGGGAACAAGGGGAGCAAATGTAAATTTTTCTTTTAACAAAAAAAAAAGAAAAAAAATAGCCAGAAATTTGGAGGAGGGAACTAGCTCTCACTCAACATAAGAATAGCCAAAAAAAAAGTAATGTGGTATAGTTACAAATTTGAGTATTACTCATCCATTAAAAAATGACATCATGAAATTTGCAGGTGAATTAATGGAACTAGAAAAATAATTTTGAGTGAAGTAGCCCAGATTCAGAAATTAAAATATGGTATGTGTTCACTTGTATGTGTTTCTTAGGTGTAAAGCCAGAGATAACTAGCTACAATCCATAGAACCACAGAAGGTGGCCAAAGAGTAAGGGACTAGAGTTGCAGATTGTTCTCCTTAGATAATTATGTCTATATGGAGGGTGCTAGAACGGGAGGATCAAATGCGGAGGAGAGAAAAGGGAAGGTTGAGGGAAGGAATATAAGGAGAGACAGCTAAAATGAAGGTTCATTTGAAGGGTGGTATGGAGAATTCATACAGTAGAAACTTCCTAAAAAATAAATTTATATGAAGGCAATGCAAATGAAATTGTCAAATAATGGCAGAGACAGAGTCTTAACTGAAAAAATGAAGTTTCTAGTACTTGGACTAAATCACCCCTAGCTGAGTTATTAGCAAAAAGATTTCCATGTGAATCTCCAAACTATCTAGGCTGTTGCAAGCCTAATATGGTGCTCTCGCAAAACTGACAGCAAGGCTCCATTGATCCAAACAATGCCTACACAACTCACTGAACATGGAGGAGTCTAGCAGGTGCCTAACTATAGCCTTCACTTTCATGTGCTAGTGTCTGTAGCACAGAAAGATAAGCTGCATGCTACCAAAAAGTGAACATAAATACCAAGACAGCTACAAACCATTTGATCTACAGAAAGAGAAAGGGGGGGGGAGAGACCAACTTTGAAACACTATGCCCTAAATGGGATGCTTCTATCAAATCTCTCCTATCAGAGCTCAAGGAACCCAGCAAAGAAGAGGCAGAAAGAGTGAGGATAAGAGCCAGAGTGAATGGCAGTCATCATGAGTACAAGGTCCTCTACATCAGCACAAGCTAAACTCATGAAATCCCAGGGACTGAGGCAGCATCCACAGCGCCTGTGAGGATCTGAACAAGGAACTCTGTTGTTTTTTCTCATCTAACATTGACATGATACCTTTTTATCTTACATTTATATTGTTATATATTTGTATTATCTACTAGATGACTGTTCTGTTCTAATGAGAGACTTAAAGAGAGTGGATCCAGGTAGAATGGGAGGTGGGGAAAACTGGGGAGGAGTAGAGGGAGGGAAACCACAATCAGGATATATTATTATATGAGAAAATTTTTTTTTCTATTTTCAGTAAAAGAAAAAAATAGAAAAAGAAATTGGAAAAAAAATGTGCCACTCCACATTCCCTTGTAATAAATATATTTATAAAAATGTTAAAAGACTTGAGAAAATATATATTAAAAATACTGCTAAAACCTACTTCAAAAATTCACACTAATGTGTCACTAAAATTGCAGTAGTTAGCCAGATCCAGCCTCACATTGCTTCCATTTTAAGAAGGATTCAGTGATGTTCCATGCTTAATGTGTGGTGTCTTTTTCACAGGAAAGAGTTGAGTATTAGGCCAATATACCCATTTCCTCCTTTTCCAGAGAAGTATTTATAAGTGACTTACTTCCTTTATTACAACAGCCCTGGTCAAGCTCTGGTGAGAAAAACTCCATTCTACACACACACACATGCACACTCACACAATTCACACACACAAACAATGTTATTTAAAATATGAATGGATAAAAAAAGTTAATTCTTGTTCTTTCATTCAATGTTGGCCGTTTTTGATCCAAGTTAGTCATTATTCCAGGTACAGAGGCTGCCTGAAGGAAGATACAGAACCAGAAACAAACTTATCAAGATGAACAAAATAAGGGAATTATTTTCTCATGTATTTCTTAGTGTTTTGTTACTATGACAAACACCTGAGAGAGAGAAAAGATATAGGATGAAAAATAATTTTTAGTCTTTTTTTTTTTTTTTTAGAAAGATTTCATTCCATCGGAGACTGGCTAACTTGCTGTGGATGATTCGGTGACCTGGGGACTAAGCACTCATAAAATGAGTGTTTAAGGGTATACCATACATACAAATCACAGTAGTACCTTTGCAGCCATTGCTTAGTTTATAATCTTAATCTGGTTGAGAAGTGCATTAATATATGTTTAATAAAGTACTTATGTGGCAAAATAATACTCTGTCCATTTAGCAGAAGAATTGTGGTAGACTCCTCTGTAGGGTCCATAAGCTTCATTTTGCAGAAGAAAGTGATTAATGCAGAGACCCAGAGCTGGGCAGTGCACAGAGAATAAATCTTTCAATGCCCATCCTTAAATGGGGTTTCTATGTCACACTTCTCCCCAAGACACAAGGGCATTTTCAAATAGGGACAGAAAGCCTGGGAGAGCTTGAGGAAGTGGATGTGTGCAGTGAACCAGTGTTCTCCAGAAAAGACAGAAAATTTTCACATATGAATTTAGAGTGGCTGTGACTACATGCACAAGGCATGCACAGTATCAAGCCAGACAAATTCCCAGAATGAACAATGGGGAAAGGGTTCATGAAGTCTCACACTTAGCTGATGAGATCTATTGCTAATTGATGGCAAATAAGGAGATTCTTTAAGATTGCCACTCCCAAGTGACTATCCCATTGTCCACTAGATGGTCTCATAATCATGCCCATATAAGTGCCAAGTGGGTTCAAGGGGAATTTAAACAGAGAGAAAGAGAACAAAGAAACTTGGGGTAGGTGATGGGAGAAACGAGAAGAAGGGAATAGGGATTTGTTTTATTAAAATATATTAATTTTATGAGATTCTCAATCCATAAGAAATAAAAGTTATAAAAATACTATTTGAAACTAATCTTAGGAGGGAAGGATAACCCTGGGCTGCAAAGTACAGTGCACTCGTCTCACAAGACTTCTTAATAAATGAAGAAAGTAAAAAAAGTGGTTAAACAATGAGATAGTGGTCAGAATGATGTAATTACTTTGAAGACAGGAAGAGGGGGTCACAAGTCAATTTTTATAAGCCCCCTTCTGAAGTAGAATGAAGGCAAGAGAGCTCCCAAATATAGCACAGAAAGAGTACAGTCCTGCCAGTACACTGAGCCTGCCGGGAGTCATCAGAACTGCACCTTAGCACCTGACAACTAACAAGCTTTTGTTGCTGTAAGTTACCACATTCATGGAAATTTGTGACAAATCTCAGCTGGGAAGTGGTAGCTTGATGTTATGAAATTGACCATATCTTCTGTCCATTACACAGGAAAGAGCTGTGCAAGAATTGGAAGGAGAAAAGATCTCTAAAAGTACTGTAGGGATTGCTAGCCAGATGACCAATCCATTGTCCTCTGCTCTAGGAAGCACATATCTTTTACAAAACTTTGTCTTAAGAAAGATGAATTAAGTTTCTGTTATTGGAAACTACAGATTTTTTATTAGTTCACGTTTAAAATAAACGCTGATTGGCCAGGCAGGAAGTATAGGCAGGAAAACCAGACAGGAAGTAGAGGTGGCACAAGAAAAACAGGATAATTCTGGGATGAAGGAAGCCCAAGCCACCACTCCTGCCCAGTCCTCCGAAGAAGCAGGATGTGAGCTGCCCTGCTGAGAAAGGTACCGAGCTATGTGGCTAACATAGTAAGTACAATGGATTAATGTAAGTTACAAGAGCTAATAAGAAGCCTGAGCTAGTGGGCCAATCAGCTTATAATCTTATGGAGACCTCTGTGTGACTTTCTTTGGGGCTTGCCGGCTGTGGGGTACTGGGCAGAACAGAAACCCCAAAGAGCAGGCCCTCATGTTATAGATGTTTGCATTGATTTTTATTGCTACCACTTCCTTACCAAAACATCTCTCTTTGTAGGATAAAATCTGGGTACTATGCTCGTACAACCATTTTGTTCCTTTTGCGAGAAGACCCTTGAGTCCTGGGAAATAAAGATGTAATATAGATGTCAAAATTAAGGATGGACACCCTACAGCCTTGTATTCTCTGCTCATCGACCAGTTGTGGGTCACTCTATTAATCACCATCTTCTGAAAAATTAAGTTTGCAGGGCCTTGGGAAGAACCTACTGTAGTGAATCTGATGAATAAAAACAGTATTAAACTACCACATAATTATTTAACATTATAACCATAGATTAATGCATCCATAGCATATTTAACATCAATATGGAGTAATTACTTTTAATATGGGTATCTCTGCCCAAATTTCAGATACTGTTCTGGCACAGTTATGGCATTCTCCTCCTTTTAGTATATATGTGATCACTTCCACTAGTGATGTTTGACTTGTTTAAGCTGCTAATAGTAGGCATATAACTAGAGAAGTCAAACTGAAAATCAGACACAATAACTATAAGTGTGGAAGAAAGGACGTAGAACAGCTACTGTTCCACTGTGCAGAGAGCTACACAAGTCAAATGGTAAGTGACACTGTTCTGAGGTAGTTAGGATAGAGAAGCCATGCACTGAACACATCCAGGTAATACTGCACACTGGACACAGCCAGGTGGTGCTGCACACCAGATGCAGCCAGGTGATGCTGTAGACCAGACACAGCCAGGTGATGACATACACTAGACACAGGCAGGTGATGTTGCACAGCAGACAAAGCCAGGTGATGCTGTACACTGGACACAGCAGGTGATATTGTACATTGGAAACATCCAGGTGAGGCTGCACACCAGACATAGCCAGGTGACTGATCTTGAAATTTCAGTAGACTAAGATTTTTTTCACAGTAATAGGGCTACATCCAGAGTCTGATTCATGAGCCCTTCATGACTCCTTCCTGGATATTAGACTAGAAAGATGTGGCAAGTGGAGTTAAGACAAATGCAATGTCATAAAAAGGCCAGAAGATTCAGCTTCCAGGTAGGAATCTTGAGTCTCCCTGATGTCTCAGAAAAGGTGGCAGAAAACTGTGGGACATGCTTCACAAGTGACCATGGTTCTTTGAATAGTCTCTCTTTTTCTGAATGCACTGCCATCCAACTAGTATATGTTTAACTGTGAACTGCTCTGGATCTGTATCTAATTAAGGAAATCCCTTCTGGCATATGGATAACCATGTCTTCTTTAGCATGCATTTAGTCACAGCAATTCCTCTGTAGCAGAGATAGGATTTCAAAGATTATTCATTTAAGTAGAATCTACTAGGTGGTTTTATAAGCCAGGGTATTGCTACAGACAATGGAGGAATAACTGTCATTTTCAAAATATTTCTTAATCTGATGTGAAGATGGGCATGAGCTGTGCAGTGCAATATTAATTTTAGAAGGTTAAAGACAACTTCTTTCATATTTTCAGGTTCTGATTAACACAACTTCGTGGTATCTTATGTCTATAGAAATTTCACACTCAATTTTTCCTCCTACTTTCCAATCTCCCCACCGCACTTTTCCTACTGTTTTCCATAGTCCATGCAGACTTCAGCAGTACAAATGCCAGGTGCTCATTTGTTCAAGGTAAGTTCTTTCCCTGGCAATCCAAAAAGAATGGAGCAAAGGCAGCAACCAGAAATTCAAAACTAATATTTTTTCCTGACTCTTAGCTCAACTTTCTCTCATGACATCATGTCTGTGGAACAAAAATATACTTAGCTAATAACATGGCATGTGAACTTCAAAATACACTGGCATTTTCCCAAAGTCAGCTGTGCATATTCAAATATGTTGGCCTAGTGTTCCCCACCATCGGAGGACCTGGCTTAACTCCCTCTTCAAGTTTTTTCTACATTACACAGGAAACTTACCATGGCCATATTTTTCCAAATAAACATTGTATTTTCTTACCCTTAACCCTCTGCATATGTCTTCTCTTAATAACATTGTCCTGTCTACACTGCTTCAGCTGAGTGGCTTCTTAGGCTTTTCCTACCTTTGTGTACCTTGCCAGTCCAGATTTTCTCTAGACTCATTTTTTGAACTTCGTAAACACTACTGAAATGGTTCTTGTCACATTTCAGGTGCATTGTCACTGTCTTATCTCATCCATTAGAGGCCAAGATTCTAACACGCAGCTGGGATTGTGCAACACTCAGTACATGGAAGCTGGGCATCATAAATATCTGATCGATGGCGGAATGTAGAGAATTGAATTCAGGTCACTGAGAAAAGGGAGCAACGAAGTCAAAGCAAAGTAATTACAGAACTTGGTCTATCTGAGATGGCTAGTGAGGACAGAGAGGGCAGTGCAAAAGGAGCCTTCAGGGGAGCCATTTAAGAGACATGTACAGTTATCCTGGTGTAAGCAGATAAACACTCTCAGTCCAGCCAAACTGGGGCAGAAGGGAACAAGCTCATTGGAAACCATTTCTACCCATGACATAGTGCAAGCAGGAAATAAGAAGCAGAGTTGCACATGGGAGGCTGAACATGGTGGCACCATAGGCAGAATGTGCAGGCTATCAGCTTGCTAGAGACTGCTCTTCTTGTTCCTATAAAGTCTGACCATTTCTTGTTAACTGCATATTTTCATTAATTTGCTAAAAGTGTTTGGAATTCTCTTAGCAGGGATATCCAAATATATAACCGTTATTCCCTAGAACTTTTATCTACTCTCTGGTTGCCTGAGAGCTAGCCAAAACTGTAGAGAGAAAGCAAAGTCAGCAAATGGCTAGCATCTCCAGCAACTCAACTGCTCAGCCACCCATTTGGACTGATTTTAAATGTGGTGGCTTAGCATAACATGTCTATCATGTATCTGGTGCTCAGCATGCAGTGTGTGTGAGAGCATGTCTGAGATGCAGACACACTGTGAATAACACCTCAAGAAAAAAAAATGTACAAGAGTAAAAATTTCTTTGGCTCATGGTTAGAGAGAGCTCAGTCAAAGGGAATTTTGACTCCATTCTTTCTGGGCTACAGTTAGGAGGGGCATCATGGTACCAGTCAAAGTGGTGCAATGTTATTATTTTAGGGCAAATTAAGAGAATGGAGGCAAAACTGCAAGGGGCTAAGAATATGAGATGCCCTTAGAGGGCACACACCTCTCCTTGAACTACTTTTTCCAGTTAGGCCACAACTCCTAAAGTTTCCACCATTTCTTGAAACGGTGTGGTCATATGGGGCCATTCCTCATCACATGAACCTGTGGGAACATTTCATATTCAAAGCAAAATAGAAACAAATAACCTTTGCTTTATGCATGTGGTTACGTGACTATGGTGTGTTTTGTATGGGCATGAACATGTGGTGTATATATATGCATGCTTGCAGAGGCCAGAGGGCAATGTCTGGCATCCTACTCTTTTCCTCTGTCTTATTCTTTTGCGATAAGGTTTCTTACTGAACATACTACAGGGATAGCCAAATATCTAATTTGTATTCCCTAGAACCTCTAGGCTGTAAGTACCTGAAATCCTTCTGTTTCTACCTGTCTATAGTGCTGCTGTCTAGGGGATGGAGGTCACATCTAGGTTTTTAGGTCGGCGATGAGATCTATATTCAGGTCCTTGTGCTTGTACAACAATGACTCTTAGCCGCTGAGCCATCTCCCAAGTCCCATCAATGATTTTTTGAAGTGAATAAATGAATAAGTAAAAGGAGAAGCGTGTGCAACAAAAGCCTAACTGTTCCACATTACCCACAGCATTTACAATATATTTTGTAATTGTTTGCTTTATTTTCTGAGATTATAATTACATCATTTCCCCCTGCCCTTTCCGCCATCCAATCCCTCCCATGTACCAATCCTTGCTCTCTTTCAAATTCATGGCCTATTTTTAAAATTAATTGTTGCTATGCACATATATGCATATGCCCAAATATTCCTAAATCCATAGGCACTCCCCACTCAGTATGTGCAATGCTACTTGTATGTACATTTTCAGAGTTGATTGTTTTGTGTGGGTTAGCCAATCGGTGTGTTCTTCTCTGGGGAAAGATTACTTATCCACTCTAAGCATTCCTTAGTTTCTTATGGTTCTTTATGTAAAGTTGAGATTCTCTGAGCTACTCCCACCCTTATTAGCATATCTATAGCTGTCCTTCCTCAGTTCATATATAGGCAGTCATGTAGTAAGACTTTACCGGTATAAAATCTAAAAGATTAGGAGACACAATCACACTGCAAAATTTCTGATCCTTACAATCTTTCTGACCCTTCTTCTGCAATGCTCTCTGATCCTTAAATGTGTGAGTATTTTGTAGATGCATTAATTAGAACTAGACACCACAACTCTGCATTTTGATTGGCTGTGGTTTTCTATAATAGCCTCTGTCTGTCACAAAAGAAGTTTCCTTGATAAGTTTGAGCATAAGGAAAATATTTGAAAAGTAGTTTGTGATTTTGCTGGTTTAGTAAGACAGTTGTAAGTTATTCTCCAAGATCTAAGACTACACTAGGCACAGCTTGTTGACTAGCTTCCTTCTTGTTGAGTGGGTCTTAAGTCTAACTAGACAGGTGTTGGTTACCACCAAGGTATGTGTGCCACTACTGCACCCTCAGGGTTACCATGTCGTGCTAGTGGCTTATAGATGTCATAGTTGTGGAGGACTCTCGGTTACCTTCCTCATTTAGAATCTAGTGTGACACCTTTGGTTACATAAAAGGTAGTCTTCTGAGATGAAGCTCTCAAGTCAGTTTCAGCTCAGGGGCCTTTGGGGCCTGTACCTGAAGTACATAGAACCTTCAGAAACAGACACCTTCTGCCTCTGTGGGGCAACCAATGGAAACAGCAATATGCTGTAATGTTTGGGGAGTCTCTTGGAAAATTCCCACAAACAACTCAGAAAAGTGCTTTTCATTCCCTGTGTTATGTTTTGTTAGACTCTTGTAAAGACAAGAAAATTACACTTAAACTGTATATGTGTATTTATACCAAGACTTAATGCAATATAGCTCTCTTAGAGGTAATTGAGAGGGAAATGGCAGTGTACAGGTGATGTGATGAGGGAAATAGGAGAGGGGCAGCTCTAAGTTGGGTCTGGAATGGAGATAAATACATAAGAAGATGAGGAGAGCAAATGATAGGACAGGTATCTAAACAGTCATAGGAATTGTGCTATTAATGATCTACAACATTGTTTTAAAAATAACTTTTCATCTAGTCTCCTGGAGCTAGTTCCAGAAGAGCTAGAGCTGTTACACATAGAAGCCCTATCTCGAAAAACCTAAGAATAATAATAACTTTTCCTAATTCATTCTTGGACCATGTAACATTGTGCATCATACTATTCTAGTCTCTTATATGTTTCTCATCAGCAAGGACTCTTTTCTTACAACACCCAACAAATACTGAGTCTTTTGTTCAGAGCAATATTTAATCCCACTTCTCCTGCAGTATTTATAAAACACTTCAACATTCTAGGCAGGCCTCTTGAAAATATTTATGCGATGAGCAACTAATTTTTCAAGCTAGTTATGGTTATACATATTGGTCAGGGAATATCCTAAACCTCAAATAAAGTGCCTTATTTCAGTTATATGGCATGACTTTCCAATCACGGCAGCCACCTTCTTACAGAGGTACATCAAGATAAATAGAGCAATATTCATATTTTACAGTCTATAAAATTCAAATCTTGCTTAAAAAAAGAGAGTTTACATGCATTTCATACATCGGCTACCAAGTTTATTTATCAATATATATTTATGCAATATGTGCACTGTAAACTTTGGACATAAGTGTTAGGGTTTGGGCAAATATTTATTACCAAGATTCAAGCAGGAGTGAGAACCTATCAAAATATTTTGTGGCAGCAATTGTAGTTCATGGAGAAAGTGCCACACAGTGGAAACCCTCCCCAACTCTGAGAAGGTGTTGTACCTTTGGGAGCCAAGCTTTCGTTTCCTTCTTTAGAATGATTTTCTGAGCTCCACCCAAGAGTTACAATCTAATTCTTTTAACTTTAAACCCTGAACTGTGAAGTGTTCTTTAAAAATGATGTCTATGTGTAATTTTTCACTTATAAGGAAGCGTACATATTTGATAATGCATGAAATTTATATTTTCAAAGGTTGTGTTCAGTTTAAAATAAGGAATAAGGAGAGGAAGATTGAAACAAAAATTTAGGAATATGATAGGTAAGGGGCTAGAGGAAGGGCTCAGTGACTGAGAGTGACTGCTTTTCCTGAAGAGAACTGGGGTTTAGCTCCTAGCACTCATGTATAACAGTTCAGAGCTATCAGTAACTCTGGCTCCAAGACACCCAGTAACTTTATATACTTTCCAATATTTAAAAATAAAATAATAAATAGAAAAAGTAGATTAAAAAGTGTTGGCTATTTTGAGAAAGAGTTATATACTTATGCTAAAATTATCAACTGTTCCCTTTGAACGTTGGTCCAGTGTGAGGTTCTGAGCATGTAGCTAAATGTTGGAACCACATCCAGGATCTAAGATGGACAGTGGTTTTCATGGCAGCAGAACAGGTGACAATGACACCTGCCCCCTATCAAGAAGTGCAGATGAAAACCCAATTCGACACTTAGGGCAAGGAAGTAGAAGCTAAGGACAAAGAATGTCTGTGGAGATTGGGGCTGTCCTATGAGAGGAAGCAAGTTAGCAACTGTGAGGAACGAATGAGGTCCTGATGCATGCAGTGTGCAGCCAGAGTTCATCTCAGTCTCATCAGGAACTGTTGCTGGAGAATGGGCTGTCAAGGTACAAAAAAGAAAAGAAAAGAAAAGAAAAGAAAAAGCTACCCTCTATGATATCATCTCCAGAAGACAGAGTTAGGATTCTCCACATATAACCACCTGAGCCACATTGTGGAAAGAATGGCGGGCTCCAGTCACTTGGTCACTAGATACTCAATTCTTGATGTACTCCTGATGAACCACAAAAGCAGCTTAAGTGTGGAGATAGCAATAGCCCATTCTCTCATATAATGCCATACATGTACAAGTCCCAGACATGACCACAACCAGACAATGACAGCAGTTTGGTCAAAACAAATGGAACTAGGACTTCAGGTAAGAAGCAAACATTGGACACATTATGCAATTCTCTGAGATGCAAATAAACCAATTCACATTTTAATTTTTTTTTAGTTGTTGCTATTGTCCTTTTGTTTAATTTAGAAGAAACATTCAAGCAAAATAATCAGAGCAAAATATTAAAATAATGTAATTATAGCAATAAATGTGGATTAGCCTGAGTCATTTAACAACTTAATAGATGAAGGTGTTTTTCAGAAAACAGAAGCCATGAACATTGTGTGAATTTTACCCATGAGCCTGAAATTCAACTCCTGGCCTCTTTACCATCTATTTTCTAGAACTAGTCAAGAAATGCTAATGTTATAAGACAGTTTAAAACAGACAAGCCTGGAGGATCATGGGAAGTTAAATAAACGGATAAAAGGAGGAAGTATGCACAGTGAGGTCACCCAGTTTATATGGTGCCTTTATTAATATGCTCAGGAATGCATGAACTGCTCCCCCTTTTCCTCCACAGGAGGAAGTAAGGTTATAGGCCATATGATTTAGTCTCATGACTGTGTCATCGATTTGGTTCATAAAGCTGGGTTTACTCTGGGAACTCCCAGGCTTAGCCAAAGCAAAGAACAGCTTGACACCAGTGGAGAAGGCAGCACGCAGCAGCAGGGGCTGTTTGCTGAGCTTATGGTATTCTTGTTGTTTGAAGGAATGAAACAACTGGACACATATAGGGAGACCTTAATTTTAATGAGTATCTTATGATTATAAACTATGTCCTTTTAAAATATAAGCCAAGATTTAGTTCATTTAATCATCATGAACATCAATGAAGTATAACATATAAATACCATTTTAAAATAAGGAATCTGAAGCCCTAATAACTATTTTTTAGAATAGTTATTTAAAAATCCAATCCAAAAATAAAGAATGGGAGTTAAGATGTGGCTCTGTCTGAAGTGTGAAGAATTGGATTCACATACCTAGCACTATGGAAAAGCTAGTAGTACCTAAAATGGCAGCGCTACTGGTGTGGAGACATATTACAGAGGATAGATGGCTTACCAGTCTAGTCTACAAGGTGTATTCTATAGTCACTGAGACGTTCTGTCTCAAAAGCTGAGGTAGAGAGTAAAAAAGTACTTAGAGTTGATCTCTGACCTTCACATGAAAACAGACAGAACACAACACATGTGCACATGAGCACACACACACACAAACTCACACACCGTATACACAGGGAAAGACAGACCTATGAGCAGATGGAAGGAAGAAAAGAAAGGAAGGAGGGAAAAGAGGGATGGGGGAGGAAGGAATGCAGGAAGAAGAAAGGAATCGCAGGTCATATAAAAGCACATATCAACCTGCAAGAAATACACAGAGACTTTCTGTAGTAGTGATCACTAGGAAATATATTGTACTTGGTACCAGTTCTCTAGGCAGAGAACTGAGGATAGTTGCAGTTTCTACAATTTCACTTGGGGCTTCCTTCCTTTCTTACTTAAAAAATGGCAAATTTCACTTGCCTTGGCATAATAGACACTGGAAAGTGCTTTGTGGATCGTTTTAAAAGAAATACATGAAGGCATAAATGTGTAACCTTAATGAATAAATTATTAATGATATACTTTTAATAGGTAGCTTCATGAAGGACTCTGACTCAGAGGCACTCCACTGAACAATGCTGTCATTGGTTTTGCAACTTCAGTTTTAGCTTAAGCGACACTAAGTAAAGATACATCAAACGAAGAGATTCAACAAATACAAGTTATGTGAAGCTGCAGGATAAACAGAAAATTTGCCTGATCCAGTTATTATTATGGTATCCAATTCTACCATCTATTGGGCTTTCCTTAATTTTATATCAAAGTGAAAATATATAGAAAGACCTTCTGCATTTTAGACATTATCGGCTCTATTTGCTATAAACAAGCTTACTAAAAGTCATGGAAGTTAGTTCCAATACACTCTGTTTGGCAGAGTAGGAAATAAAAAAGAAAGCCAGGCATGGCAGTACATGACATTTATCACAGCACTCAGGATGCCAAGGCAGGAAATTTGTACACATTTGAGGCCAGCCTGAGCTGTAGAAGAGTGAGAACTTGTCTCTAAAAAATCAAAAATAAAATAAAAAAGCACACCCAAAATAAATGTAAGCAGAAGGGCTAGAAGAGGAGGCTGTAGTAAAGTAAACAATGACATGAAGGACATACTAGGCTCATGCCTGAATCAGGGACCTCATGGGCAAACACATGGAGAGACAATGTTATATGCCTCAAAATCCAAGTTAAAGACTTGCTCTGCTAAATCTTCCTCTCAGAGCCATGCTCTAAATATTTGTATCTCTGGTTTTAGTTTCAAAGTTAAAAATAGCAACAACAAAAGGAAATATATAATAATTACCTTTGTATTCCTTTGACCAAATACCTGACAATAACAACTTACAGACCACTTTATTTTGGCTCACAGTTTGAGGGTGCATTCCATCCTCCAAGGAAGGCATGGTGGCAGGAGATTGTCATAGTCGTGAATTTCAGAAGCCTGAAAGTGATGAGAGCGCATGCTCAGCTAAGTTGCTTCTTCCATTCAGTCCAAGACCCTGTATCATGGACCATCACCCTCACAGTTAAGGTGGGCCTCATCGTGTCAGTTGAGATAACTCAAATAATCCCTGAAGCATCCTCAAAGATGTGGCTGCTAGGTGAATTTGTATCCGTTAAGGTTGACAAAATCAAGCTCGTGAATAATTTGGAAAAAGCTGATTATTCTGAGTAGGATATAAGATTCTACCTGTGGAAGACTTTACAGAATGTAATGATGACTCTTCTGTGTAGGATATCAGATTCTACCTGTGGAAGACTACAGAATGTAATGATGACACAGATGTCGGGGGAAATTATTAAATGAAGAGGACTATGAAGAAGGCATAGTTGCTGACATAGTTTAGTGAATTTACAAGATCTTACTTTTGATGTGAGGAGCAGCTTCCTAAAGTTGTGAACATGGGTAATCTAAAACTGTACAATTGGGTTCACGTTTCTCGCCTTGAGTAGGCATGTGCAGATCCCAGGATCTATAGAGAAACCAGAACAGACTGAATGAGCATACCTATGTCATCTAGAGTTGTATGATAATATCCTGATCCTCTGTATCAGGTGTGTGTGTGTGTGTGTGTGTGTGTGCAGATGTGTACAAAGAAACTTAACATCTAAAGAATAAGCTTAAAGCAACTTGTGAATGATGATTAGAGATTTTGTTCACCTGGAAGATTTCTCCTTTCCCCAATAAGGATCAATATAAGGGATATATAGCTGGGATGGGTGAGTAAGTTGTATCAACAATCACATTCTATCTGTTGACCTTGAGATAAGATCTGGACCAAAAATGCAATCTGTGTCCACAAGAATAAAGGGGGCAGAGACCCAGATTAAAAATTAACACTGATTCATTCAGAGGTCATCACATCGTGTCCGCAAAGCAATCTGGATACCAGCATCTTCCTTGATTTAGTGAGGAACATAATAAATTTATATTTTTAATTCCCTCAAAATGAAAAACTACATGGATATATCCTTTCGTGGTAGATTCTGATCTACTTTCTGGTGACAGGGTCTACAGAGATGAGTCACCCAGAAGGCTGTGAGGTTATATTTAGACCTGGCCTCTTAACCATTTTCCTTCCCTGCAAATATAACCATCAAGGAGCATCTGCCCTTCACATCAGGTAGGGCTGCAGCCTTGCTTGTCTTCCAGTGAACACACAAGATGCATAATTCTCAGGTTTTCATTCTCCACCCAAATTCTAAGTGTCTACTCCAAAACGGGAATCTGAGGTCTGAGAAGATTTTCAGAGGGTAATGTGTTTGTAATATGAGCCAGAGGATACTCAACTCCCATGTCAAAGGGTGGGTAGGGGGGTATTTTGTAGCTATAATCTTAGTGCCAGAGAGATAAATAAAGTAGGTTAGCTAATGCATGCTAAAGAGCCAGTACACAGTATAGCCAAACTGGTAAACTTTAAGTTCAGAGTACAAAACATACGATGAAATGATTAAGGAAAATATCTGACCTCGAATTTTGACCTCCATATACACCTGAACAAATGTACACACACACCACACATAAGAAGTATGTAAACAAAAGAATCACATGGAGGCCGAAAAGGCTATTCTTGCCTGTCTGCTTTCCAGGATTCTCTCTGTAACATTTCCTTTTCCTCCTCAGTGCCCATTGCCTTCGGAGCTACCCAGTGAAGTTCTAGCTGCCCACGTTTTGTGTTTTTTCCTTAGGTCCTCCTCTTCGTTCTCCTAAAGTCCCAAGTGGTCAGTTATGTGGCTCAAAGGAAAGGAAGAACCAAGAAACCTCCATCGTATTATACACATAACAAAGGGCAGTCACCTCACATCCACCACCACACTAATGTACATAACAAAGTCTCTCATCCGCCATCATACTATGTACACAACAAAGGGCAGAATTTTCTCATGCAACTCACATCCAACTCTTCCTTCTCTGCTTCTTCTTTCTCCCCCTCCCTAATCTAATAAGATATGGAGGCTCTCACTATGTTTCCAACACTTATCTTGAACACCTGGTTTCCAGGGATTCTCCTGAGACATCCTCCTTATAAGGCATTAGGCACTATGCTTGACTATATTTCTTCCTTATTCTTGGTCTTCAGAAAGATTCAAATTCAAAGTGAAAAATACAAGATCTTTGGTTGGTCCTGTAGAGAATGATTTTTGTTTGTTTGTTTTTGTAAAGGGACATTTCATGACTCCCTCATAGATCCTTATTTCCCATGTCATAGTGGTTGGTTCTGGATAAAAATAAAAATAACTCATCAACAAAGCAGTGCCAGTTGATTTTAATGATCTAGAAGAAGCTCCACCATGCACCTATAGTATGTCTTTAGGACAATCAGCTTGATTCCGATTTTATTTCATTCTTATAAATAAACCTATAGCAACTGCAGTCCCAGACCTACCCCTGTTAGTAACTTCCTTAAACATCCAACTTTGGGGGTTACCAGTCTGGCTTTATATGATCCCTTTGACTACTGACATACTCTCTCTTGCTCAGACTTCTTTTTTTCCTAGAATTAAGAGCCATGACATGACCATTGTTTATGCTGCGCTATTTGACAGGACTCTCTTCAACAAAGTGGATACATGTTGCTCCTTTAACATCCCTGTTAAATGCTGCCAATCAGCTCCTGTTCTGAGGGGAACAGTCTTTAGTTAGGCTCATAGCAGCATTATGGAACAATGAGAAACACAGGTTGTTAAACTAGAGACTTGGCCTAGTATTGCTCACAGTGTCACACCCATCACAGTTCCCAATATTTCCTGATGGTTTTGCTGAGGCTAATGCATCTACATAAAGTTCAAACTATAATTTCAAAAACTAACTCAATCCCAGGAAAAAAACAATAACCTGTGCCCAACCTCAACCCTTACCAGTCCTCCAGTCTCCAAAGGGAAAACACCTTCAAAAAGTAGATGCCTATAAACATTTAGGCAAAAATTCTAATATCCATTTGAATATAGAGCTCTTACAGGGCTTCTCCCCACTTCTTTGGTTGACCTGATTTACATAAAACAGGCTCTGCAGCATTAATCCCCGCACAATGTGTTTTTCTATAAATCTGCCATTGCTACAGTAAGAAGTTTTTGCAATTTGCCTTGCTGTCACAGTCCAACAACAGTGATAGCTTATGTTCTGTCCAAATGCCATGAGAGCACAGCACAGTGCAATACACCTGTGTGGCTACTCACAGTGAGATGTGTACTGGGCACTGTCCAGAAAGATGATTCTCCAGGATAGAGTAGGGGCTTGCAAGGTGCCAAGTCTTTCCAAAGTACACCACACGGAGCTCTAGCAAAGTTTGTGGTCCTTGCAAACAGTCTTCATGTTGGACTCACAGTTCATCAACCAAGAGTAACTGAATTCGAAGTCTGTCTTGAATGGAATTCTGGAATGCATGGAAGTACTTCCCCTAGCAACTCAAAACAACAGTTTATAAACTTCTGTTCTATACTATCAATATAAAAAGATTATTGTTAGAGACAAATACTAACTAGAAAGCAAACATATAGGAGACCTATGAAAGTCAAGGTGAAAATTATCCCAGCAAGGAAGGATACTGAGGAAAAGATAATCTAGGCTACTCTCTCCAATTACCATGCCCTCCTCTTCTTCTGTTCTCTTAGTAGCTCTCCATTCTCTTTCATTCTTCCCCCACTCTCTCATTCCTCACCTCTGTCTCTCTATCTCTTCTTTCTAAGATACTTCTTGCTCTGATCATTTTTTCTCTTTCTTCCCTCTCTTCCCGCTCTCTCTCTCCACTTTTCTCTCTCCTCTTTCTTTTTTCTCACCCTCCCCTTTCTGTTTTATCTGAGTCTCTTCTACTCTCTGTGGGTCACACATGTTTGACGAGTATGTGGAGGGTGTTGTGTCTGCTGATCAGCAGATTTACTGCATAAATAAAAGTTACATATTCCTCCTTTTCTTTTTAATATTTATTTTTCTGTTATTTTTATTTTATGTTGTGAGTGATTTGCTCACATGTAAATCTTGTGAATCTTTTGTGTCTGGTGCTCCCTGAAATTGGAAAAGGGCATCAAATCTGGAACTGGGGTTATGGACAGTTGTGATCCATTATGTGTGTGTTAGGAATTAAACCAGCGTCCTCTGCCATAATAAGTGGTCCTAACCACTGCACAATCTCTATAGCCTTTCTTTTTATTTAATACATATGATAACACAGCACCATGATCAACACCATTGGAGAGGAAGTAGCAGATCTATTCATTCATTCATCTATTTTTTATTCAAGAAATTGTTTTCTTCATGTACAATAATGCACACCTGTTTTCCTAGCTGCTTGGGAAAATGAAGGAAGAGGATCACAAGGTAAAGGCTAGCTCAAGCTACACAGAGAGACACTGTATCAAGAAACTGACAATAAACCACAATACCAACAGGAATGCAAAGTTATTTTTGGATACTTATAGGAAGGAGATACAGTATTAACAGAGTACCACAAATCCTGCCATTAGGGAGATGACATGTGTCAGGGAGAAGAGAGACAGTAAACATATAATACATCATGGGGTGCATTGAGTAATTGAGTAGACAGAGTGGAAGGGGCACAGGTCATCACTAAGGCTGTGCAAGTCCTTCCTATTTATGTGGCAACAAAGCAAAGATCAGATAAAAAGAGAAATGGGACTGGAAACAAGAACTGGTTCTGAGGAGGCACCCAACAGCCACGGTTGCTTTTAATACCTTCACTCTACTTGTGAACAGAATGCTTGTTTGCTCTTTTTCTTTTTTTATGATTTTTTTTCTCTTAAGAAATCCCGTGCCTCTTGAAATGTGAAATAGGTGAAGGAAAATACAGTTCGGGACCATTAATTGTGCTTTCTTATTGAGTATATAAATTTGATGTCAAATGGGTCTGGTGGAATGGTATATATTTATTTCAAAAATATCATTTCTTTGAGGCATTGCCGCATCATCCTATTGATTTAGGGATTGGGGTGATTGTGCCTGATGCTTTTATGAAAGGCATGCTATTAACAAACTAAATTGAAAAACTAGTGAGTCTGACTTTCGGGGCCCAATCCAGCATGCTGCCTGTGCAAGGCTTAAATGGGAAAATACTGTAGAAAGACTTACTTTAATGCCACAGACTCTTCATTGCAATCCATAAACCTTATTTGCTATGGAGGGAGAAAAAGTCTACAAGATAGAATTCTCATGCTTGGGCAACAATCTCCCTGTGCGCTCTCTCCCATCCATTGCAACATTAATCTTGTGAGTTCAGAAGCTGACTCTCTTTGACCTTGTTGGACTGTAGGATTAAACTTCTGTGTAAGACAAAACAGCTTCAAGACACTCAAAAGACACTCAAAGGAACAGAGGTGCTAATGTATACAGGTCCAGAAGGATCCAGAATTAAAGTCCCGATGTGAAGCTGAAAGATTAAACATAGATTACGGAGGCTAAATATCCTTAGATTTTTGACTAGTTCAAACTCTTGTTTCTCAGAAAGAAAAAAAAAAAGGTACTGATAAAGAATGACAGGTTGGCACTTGACCTTTATCGTAGTGCCCACTGAGGTCCCAGAGCTGTTTTCCATCTGCCTTGTTAAATCCTTTCAGTCCTGACTCCCTATGACCCATGCCCCATGGAGGATGTTCCAGGAAAGCACTTGAGACAAATCTGGAGTCCTTACTACAGCAAAATGGTTCAATGCAATGAGTTCACAAGAAATGTACCTGTTGTTTGATCAGAAATGAAGGAATTCTGACATTACTTCTCCTGCCTGATGTGTTGGTAGTGCTCATCTTAAGGCTTTGTTCCTCTAGTACCAAGTAGCCTTGATAGCATCTATGGTACCGATATACCTGAAAGGCAGGTATATACTTGAAAGGCCCTTTGGCGCTCTTCAATTGTGGAAACAATTGTTCTACAGTATATTGTTTCTTCTGATGGCAGACAAAACCTTAGCTACTGCATTGAGCTTTAAGCTATGTATCCATACACATGTGCATTGAAAACATGTTCTGTGCTCATACAGATCATGCTACCAATGAAGCCCATAGAAGACAGAGAACAGTGCCCAGGATCCTGACTTACATTTTTTGTTTTCTACTGAGAACCTTGCTGGTGATGGAGAACAGGTGAACCCAGCTGTGGCTCAGAGATGCTGCATGGAACAGATTCTAGGTAAAAGAATGGAGCAAGGAGGAAAAGCCAATTCACTGGTTCAATTTCCATAACATTTTGCTTAGGTCCCATTTCAGGCCCTGTTATAACTTAAAACGTATGCAGATGGTCCAGAGAGCAGCTGAGCTTTATTAGAAGATAGGGCTTTCTAACCATGCCGCTGTGCCTGGATCTGTAAGCAGCTGGGTACTGGAAGAGACAGAGCAACATATAATAATCAGCATAATGGGGTCTTGAAAGGAAGACCCAGAACAAAGACAAAGGCATTTTTGACTTTTACTGGATTTTAGAGGCCTGAGTCAGACTGATTCCATGTGATCTAAACTGGCTTGGCTTACATGTTAAAGGACATGAAAACTGGCTGTAAGTAAAACTCTTAAGCTCCTTTTAACTGAAGCCAGAAAGGATGCAAGACCACACACCACAGCACATTTCTGAGCAGTTTTCTGTCTCGGAGACAGTAGCAGCAGTGGGGGTATGTCCTGACTTCTTCAAGGAGATGAGAGGCACCTACAGGGCTTGAGGTAAGAATCAAAATAAAATTTCCAGCTGGTACCACATATGACTCAGCATCATGAAGCCTCTTTCTTGCTTTCCCTTTCTCCATCTTCCCCTTCCCTTTCTGTACTTCCTTGTCTCCTTTCTCTTCCGCTTTTTCCCTGCACTGGCCCCTATTCAGTTTTACACATTACCAAGTCCCTGCTGGAAGCAGGCCTTCGTGGAAAGTGTTTCCAAGGCAGCCTGGCTACTTCTACCTTCTGTGAGGAGAATACCATTTCTAAGAAGGGTATGGCAATGGAAAAGTGGTCCCAATGGAAGCTCACTGTGAGATGCCCCCTCTCTGCTTCCCATGGCTGACCTTGGCTTTTGTTGCTAGGTGTAACACGAGTCCCTTCTGTTCCTTTCATGCTCTGTGCGAGAAAGACAGGCTAGCCCATTACCCGGTTTTTCAGTTACACTCCCTTAAAGCAGAAACCTCTCTGAATTCCTCATTTTTCTGCATGGAATTTTTAATCTTACTGCTTTTCCCTCCTCCTATCTGTTCTTCTTTTTCCTTACTTCCCTTTAAGACTCACACTCCTTTTCCCCTTGCTGGAATTTAAAATCACTGCTCCAACTAGACAAAAAGAAATCCAGTTTCTATGCACAGACAGCCTTCAGACTGATGGTCCCATTACATTAGCATGCAATAAAAGCCAGCAGGGGGTGCATTGGCACGCCGTTATCCTGGGTCTCTGTGCCCCAGGGAGTCTGAGAAGGTTCCCAGAGCAGAGCTCTTCTCTCTGGTAATGAGGCAATTGTACATCCTGGTGACAGCTCCTTGCCCTCAATGGGAGCTGCAGCCTTTGTGGCAGGAGAATGAAGTGAAGGTAGGTGTCATATGAGCTCAGGCAGGGTTGCCGATTTCCTTAGCTGCTTTTTCATTCTTCAGTTGGCCCAGAGGGTTCATGAAACTCCTCAGCCTTTGCTCTGGGTCCAGGGTGGAGTCTGTTGTGGCAGAAGGAGGAACTGTTTTCAAACCTGTCCTATTAAAATGCGGAAGCCAGGACTCAGAAATGTGCCTTGCCCCACCTGTTGGCCAATCCTGTAGGAGAAAATGAGGCACAGGTGCTCCAGCAGGGGGTTTTCTCTTCTTGCAGCGAGACAATACAGTGTTATGCCCTCACTGCTTCCTTAAGCCGTGACTCTGATGCTAACTTTTGAGGGTCATCAGCATCATGTCTTCCTCTGCCATAGAAACCAGGGTCATCATCTCCAAAATGTGTTGTGTTTAATCTGCCACCCCTTCCCTCTGTGTCACCAGAGTTTCCAGGGTGTGAGTTTGTTGCTATTCTTGATGTTGGTGATGGGTATTTTGTCTTTGTTATGTTTTATGTTTGCATCTGTGATTAAAGGATGAGGGATAGCTAAGGCCTGACATACAAAATATGCATGTACTCACACATATGCACACACACATACACACACACACTCACACGTACACACTCATACATATGCACACAACACACACTCACACATCACACATGTACACTCACAGATATGCACACACACACATGAGAGGGCACACACACATGCATGCCCATTTACACGTGCACACAGAGATGACTCACACACCTGGCTTCATTAGTTTTTGCTGCATTTCCACAGCTAAAGCCTGGAAAAGAGAGACCAGGAGTAAGGATATCCTGATCCCTTTAATGTGATAATGTCCCCCACTTTCTCCTAAGAGGGAATGAACAGGAATAAGTAGATTAGAAGCTTATGAAAACAGAATGAGGCTGTAAACCCCATATATGGGAGACAGTTGACAAGCAGGTACCTCTGTGACTCAGCAATGCAGCTCTCAACTACTCATTGCTTTCTCTCCCCTCCCATTCTGCTGTAAATCTCCCTCCCCCCATCCCCCAGATAGAAGCAGATTTCCTGAGAAGCATGTAGAGTCTCACAGCCCTTCTTCCTAAGAGCGTTCTGGAAGCTAGATGACAAAATACTACCTGATGTTGTGTTAAAGATCCCCAGTGGGTCAGCTCTTAAGGAGTGGAGAAGAATGGTGTAAGAGTTGTGAGGCTGTAGTCAGATAAGGTCAGATATCCCCAGTCACAGATGCAGACCAGGTCTCCAGGAGCATGTTGAAGAAAAGGGTGGGGGTTCCTATTCTTAGACATTCACAAAAAGAAAAAAAAAGTAAAAAAAAAAATTTGTGGTTCCCCAGCTGGTTTATTTTCCTCAAAGGATCAAATAAAATGTCTTATGATCCTCAAACCCTCAGAATTTCCTTGTTTGGGGGATGGTGGTTTCTTACAGTAACAAATTTTGCTTCAATATAATTTTAAAATCTTCTTCTGTGACTCTCCTCTTGTCATGGTTGCTTCCGTTTTGTCCAGGTTTTCCCATGCCTTGAACAATGACCCTGGTCTTCTCTCAGAATTCTCATTCTTCAGAGGAATAGCCTACAGTGTTGCTATATCAATGTCCTCTGGAGCTTTCTAGAGATTTCTCCCATTCATTAAAACTGTCTGACAACTCTTTGCCCGTCAATGCAAACCCACATGTTAATCATTCACGACCAAGTCCTGCACAGCTACAACTTCCACCTCAAACTTATTGATTCTTCTCTAGGTAGTTCTTAAAACATATCTGGTAAGGATCCCATACCATGTACTTTGCATCTGATATCTCTTATTTTAATACAGCATTTCAGATTTGGAAAGATGATGAATGACACAGCTAGCAAAGACCAGAAGGTACTAGGCAGACAAGCTTAAATACTTTATCTACTATTCAGTTGCTGTATTGTGCTACCTAATCATTTAATACGTTTCCAAGTACACTTCATCAGCTTTAAGGTGATGGTGAAAATCCCTTCACTGTTCTGTTATATACATTCAGGGACAGAGGTAGGAAATGGTGCTGTGTAGCTGTCCACAGCAGTAAGAACTTAAAATACAACTTTCATTAGCATGCTTCCCTTTGCTGTGTGTCTATTGCAGACAACAAACCCATGAAGCTTTGCTTAAATTTTACTGACTCCATGGGGCTTTTCTGATGACAGTAACTTTTAACTCTCTTAACATGTTCTTCCCATAATGATTTCCTTTTATTTTTAATGAGTGTGTGTGCTTTGCCTGTATGTATGTCTGTGTAACACTCATGTGTCTAGCATGCTAAGAGGCCAGAGAAGGGCATAGGGACCCCTGAAACTGGAGCAACAGAAGATTCTGAGCTGCCGTGTGGGTTCTAAAAATGTAATCCAGATCCTCTGGAGGAGCAGCCCATGCTCTTCTCTCACTAAGCAATTTCTTAGCAAGTCCTTTTGAAATACTCTTATTCGCTGAAAAAACATTTCTCAGGTAATTACTATACATTGTTACTTATTTTGCATGGACACAGAGCGTGTACATCTAACATGACTGATAGTGGCTACACATTTCTCTGTTTCCTTCCCTTTATATTACGTGTCTAAAGGTAGTTTCCAGTATTAGATTATGAAGAGGTTTTTAGGAATTCAAGGAAAACTTAAGATGCTCTGATCCTCCAAGCAATAACAACCTTCCCTCATGAAGAGATCCAAATGATTTTGCAGTCAACAATTTTTCTAGCTAGACTCACTGAAACCTTGGGAGTTGATGATCGAGTTTGGCATCCCAAACTCGCTTTCACATCTGTTTATCTCTAGCAGTAGAGAGTCAGGGACTGGATTATTCTCACACTATGGGTTAAGGATATTGTTTTCATTCTTCTGCCTTCATCCTCACAGACTATTTTAAATTTCTTTATATTTCTTTTTTCAAGCTAAATATCATGTGATTCTTATAGCCACATTTCAATGAGGGCATTCATCTGATTCTTGTTCTGGGTGCCCCTCAGATATCACATGTGCTGTCTAGGAATGAGGTCTATTTTGTGTACAGAAGTTTAATTATTTGCGTTTTGCTGCTTCTCAAATCCCTCCTCCATGTGCTATCCGAATGTGGAAAGCTCAGTAGTTATGCCAAACCCCTCCCATACTGTCCTGAGCCCCTGCTGCTGCTACTTCACAATAAAGGAGCAGGTAGCCACTGTGAATATGGAAATTCTTTTACCCGGTCTGTCCTGGTACTTTCTCTGAACACATCGAACTACAGGTACAGAACACACTTGTGATTTTCTCATTGGAAAAGTGAGCTTTGTGGACATAACATCCAAACCTAAGTTGCAAGGTGGTTATTTAATGCAATGATAAACCAGTCCCGTTCTGAGAACATTTATGTTTCTAGGCATAGATAGCGGTGCTCACAACAGCTCTGTCTCATCACTTGACTTGGAAGTTGAAGACACTACATGGAAAGACCAAAGGTACAATTAAACTCCCCACAGATGTGTGAGTTTGGGCAATGTCAGGGAGGCTTTTTGGAGGGCGAGCAGGCAGCAGTGGATAAGAGTGAGGGACTCAGAGAGCTTGCCTGCCCCTGACATTCACTGTGCTGTGACCTTGGGAAAGTCACTTACCCTTGTGAGGATTAATGACTTAATCTCAGGGAAAGTACTTTGAGATCATTGGCTGACAGGTGCTGTATAAGTACAAAGTATTATTATTAAAATGTCACTGTGCTGGCTGCATTAGCTCTTGAGGGTAAGAGGCAGGAATGACAGCCCCGGATGAGTGGATAAAGATTATGTAAGACAAGGAAATAGAGAGTTCTGTCATGAAGTGTTCTGTCCCATAACACTCCTTTCTATCAATACTCACAACCGCCAGCAACTTCTGGCTTGTCTAGGCTACAGGGAGCTCTCATTTTCCCACACTGAGTTGGGAGAAACTGTCTTAGAAAGTGTGTGTGTACATGTGTATGTTTGTGAGTGTGTGTGTGTGCACGTGTGTGTGTGAATATGTGGGGGGTATTCATACATGTGTATGTTTGTGTGTGTGTGTAAACATGTGTGTGA
>JAQHUG010000184.1:3222504-3233114 GCA_028555095.1 Dicrostonyx torquatus
AATGGTGTAGGAGGGTCCTTCTGTACTTCTGTTGCTTTCATTGGTTGAATAAAGAAACTGCCTTGGTCTTTTGATAGGGCAGCCCTTAGGTGGGCAGACTAGACAGAATGCAAGCCTGGAAGAGAGAAGGCACTGGGGAAGACGCCATGTTTCTCTGTCCTGAGATGGACATCGGTTAGAATCTTTCCCAGTAAGCCACCATCCCATGGTAATACACAGATTACTTGATATGGGTTAAAATAATATGTGAGGGTTAGTCAAGAAGAGGCTAGAGCTTATGGGCCAGGCAGTATTTAAATGAATACAGTTTGTGTGTAATTATTTCGGGTATAAGCTAGCCGCGGTGAGACACAGCCTTCTCGCCTCCTTACAACAGCACAATACCACATCACATACATGAAAAGTCTGTGAAGTTAACCTCATATTTATGGAGAGAATGGTTTCCAGAAGTTGAAGCATAGAGTCAGCGTAACACTGGCCAATGGGCACAAAGTTGCTCATGTTGGGTGCCAGATGATGACTGAAGTTACAAAATAATCCCACACTAGTTCAGAATTACATATATTAAAGGGTTGTTTATTTATGGTCAGACTCAGATCACAGTTCTAGAACACAGTCCTCTGCACAAATGGAGAACAGGAACCAAATCTAGCAGTTGGAAGGGAGAGAGATAGCACATGTTTTTATAGCTGCATTTATAGTATAAAGACCACACCCAAGGGGGCTGGTATCTTAAAGGCTATTGGCTGAAGGAGCTCACATAGCACCTTAAATTCTTGTGTGTGTTATACAGTGGGGTGACAATGAATAATAGATGTAGCACTATAAAATGTAATAGTATGATGACGAGCAGAGGGAGAATCCATTTTCTATAGGGAGGAGACCTCTGAGAAGGTATCTAATCCCAGGTGGTCAGCCTAAATATATATACATAAGAGAAATACTATATGGACTCATCATATTATATTTACATATGCACATTAATATGTATATATGTATGTTTACAACAACATTGATTAAAGAATAAGAGATGACAAAGTTTGGAGAGATTGGGGAGGCTCAGGGAAAAAGCAGAAAAAGGGAGAGTATGACATGGAAATTATATAAATGTTGTATTCATGTACAAAATTCTCAGACAGTAATAATGAATGTTTAACATACAAAACCATAATATCACACTGAATTTCTTATATATTTATATATTTTATATGCATATAATTTATATGCATGTGAGAATATGGGAATGCATGGGTACATGTCATTTCATGTCTGTAGAAGTTGTAAGATAACTTTCAGTCAGGGTCTCTATTGCACAGTGTCCTTATGACCATATAGTTTAGGTTTATATAGTTTATATACTATTACTTTTTATTTCCTTGTTTTCTATTTATTTATTTTTGTTACCGTTATTTTTACACCCTGATCATGTTTTTTTTTCTCTTTTCTCTCCAATTTTCCTCCAGTAAGGCCCACTCCCACCCACACCTCCTCCTTTTCTCTTCAGAAAATTGTAGCCCTCTCCTGGATATCAACCAGCCATGGTATACCAAGTTACAGTGCTAACTTGATGGCATATCAAGGCACCTCCTCTCCTACTAAGGCTGGAAGAGTAGCCAAGAAGAGAAAAGGGTCCCAAAAGCAGGCAAGAGAATCAGAGACAAGCTCTGTTCCTTCTATTATGATTCCACAAGAAGACCAAGCTACAAAATTGTAATAATATGAAGAAGACCTAAGTTCCTGGTTTTTGGTTTAGTCTCTGTGAGTCCCTATTGAGTTCAGTTTAGTTGATTCTGTGGGTTTTCTTGTGCTGTCCTTGACTACTTTGGCTCCTACAATTCTTTTGTCTTTTGTCTCCTATCCTGCAGGATTCTCCCACGGTCTTCCTAATGCTTTCCTGTGGGTCTCTGCTTCTTTTTCTACAAGTGTCCCAGTGAAATCTCTCTAGTGAGCATTAGAATAGCACAAATATCTGAGTATATCAGAAGAACATTAGCAATCACTTCATTTCATTGACATTTTTTCCCAGTTGTGTTTGGTTCTATCCTAGATCTCTGGGTCCTCCAGGAAGTTGTAGGGGTGACTTTCCTCTCATGGCATGGGTCTCAAGCTGGATTAGTCATTGATTGACCACCCTCACATTTTCTGAGCCTCCTATACCCCAGCATATTTTATAGGCTAGAAAATCTTGTAATTTGAAGGTATTATGGTTGTTCTTATGTCCCAATTCCTCCACTAGAAGATTTTTCTGGTTACAAGTAATGGCCAGGTTAGGGTTCATATACTCTACTGCTAGGAGTCTTACCTATGATTGTCCTCATGGAATCATGAGTTTTTCCTTTATGCTAGGTTTCTAGCTCATCCCATAGATGACCCCACATGCTGTTGTGTCTGACAAGAACTCTCTCCCTCCAACATCGTCCAACCTGATCCCTCCTGTTTCAATATTATTCATATTTCTAATACCATCTCACTGTAAAAGTGCTGAGACATCATTTCATTTCACCTCAGATTATCAGACTTGTGATCATCAAACACATTTACCTGTTGAACCATATCCCCAACCACTGCACTGAATATTTTAAAACTGATAGAAAAGCGAATTTTTACTTCTTACTGCAAATATATGATAATTATGTGTGATAATGGGTAAAATAATTACCCTGATTAGATTCAAACATACTTTTCCACAAATAAAAATAATATGTAGTGCATTACATGTAATATGCCAAAATATTGTTGCATTTTAGTATTAAATTGAAAGATAATTTTTAAGATCAAATGTGATTTAAGTTGTTTCTATTCCTAAAATTTAGCTATTACTCCTAAGAACCAACAAATTTGGTGGCTTCAATGGACAAAATTTATATTTTTGTAGGTCCTTGGTGCCAAGTTTAGGGGTTGACAGCCAAGCTTTCTCAAGTTTCTGGAGGAGAAACTGTGGCTTGGCTTTCATTTTTTTTATTGACTTTATTGAGCTATACATTTTTCTCTGCTCTGCTTCCTTCCTCTCCCCCCTCTTTAATCATCTCCCAAGGTCCCCATGCTCCCAAGTTACTCAGGAGATCTTGTCTTTTTCTACTTCTCATGTAGATTAGATCCATGTATTTTTCTCTTAGGGTCCTCATTGTTGTCTAGGTTCTCTGGGATTGTGATTTGTAAACTGGTTTTCTTTGTTTTAAGTTTAAAAACCACTTATAAGTGAGTACATGTGATAATTATCTTTCTGTGTCTGGGTTCCCTCACTAATTGTGATGTTTTCTAGCTTCATCCATTTTTCTACAAATTTTAAGATGCCAATTCAGGTGTCTTCAGGTAGTCCTTGGTTGGTTGCTCTGTCGTTCTGGTCTCTGTCTTCATGATCACTTGACCTCTTCTTTTGTACTTCTAAGGACATTTGTCATTGGATTTAAGGATCAACAAGATAATCCCAAATGATCTCCTTAAGATCCTTAACTTAATTACATCTATAAAGACTATTTTTCTAATCATAGTTAGCATTTACTGATCTTGGAACAAAGACATTGCCTATTTTTTGAATGGACTTGTTTTATCACTGAAAGTTGTAAAGACACACTAAGTGTTTTTTCCTCTATAATGTCAGTGTGGCTCGACGAAACAATAACATAAAAATTCTCTAAGAATGAGGATTACATCTGTGAAGAAATGTGACAAGGATGTAAACCTGAAATATATGGGCCCTATTTCATTATTGACAGAAGAATTAAGAGGATCTCTATTTTATAAAGAGGACCTTTGTAAAACAGATCATTCCTTGTCAATTTCACACACTTATTTAGAGTGTTTTGATTACATTTACTCTTCTTTCTCCTCTCTTCTCCTCACAAGCCCACTCATCTCTTCTTCTCAATGTTCCTGCTTATTTACATGTTGTTTTGTTGTTTTGATGACCCACTGAGTTCAATTGAAATTGCTGATATAGATGCAGCATTATTTACTGGAGCATGGTCACCTAATTAGTGGTTACAACACTGAAGAAAATTCCTCTTTCTGCTCCAAAAGCTGTTAACTGCCAATGGTTTCTAGGGTAGAGAAAATGGTAGCTAATAACAAAGAACTTAATAACTTAACGTGATTTGTACACGATAAACTATACTCAAAGTAGCTCAAAAACCCGAAGAGGAAGATCTGTTGACTATTCATATTACGTGTAAAACAAAACTGGACAGAGATGTGACAGCAAGACCAGAAAAGCAGAAGTATGCATTTTCAGTAAAATTGAAATGAATAGAACATTAGAGCAATCATTCACTATGATGGAGTGGGACTTGTTCCGAGGATGTAATACTGTTACACTGTATGAAAATCAATAAACACGGTACAGCACAAGCACAGAATAAAAGGCAAAAATCATATGGTCATTTCAATAGATTCAGAGGAACACTTGATACATTCATAAGCCCCTTGCGAACAAAACAATATACAAATTAGATACAGAAGCATAAGGTTACATATGACAATCCCATATCTAAAAGCTTAAAGAATTGGGAGAGAGAAGGAAGGTTTCTATGTGACAAGACAGAGGTGCTCATATTCACCACCTCTATTCAACATGCCATTGGAAGTTCCAGTCACAAAACATATGGCACTCAAATTAGAAAAGAAGTACATTTTTCTGGCTCATGAACATCATAGACATATATATTTTAAAAGTTAAAACACTGTTAAAAATAAAATATTATAAAAGAATTTACAGAGACAAAATCAACATTTGCAAATAGGCAATATTTCTAAAGACTAGCAATGAGCCTCTGAAAAAGAACAAAGCAGCCACAGCCACATTAACAACACAGTAAAGCTACCCAAAATATTTTTATAATCAGAGCACATATTACTTTAATCCAAGGGCCAATACAAGGTCCCTGCACTCCCAATACAAAGCTGATGGATTTTTTTTACGAGGTCATTTATTAATCTTTATTTTATAGAAACATAAATGATTGATACATTTCTCTAAAAAGGTGAAAGACCTAAAAGTTTCTAGCAAATATTTGATTATCTGGAGCCAAAAGAAGTATATAAGTTGGAGAGTTTTCCTTTGATTTTTGAGAGTTTTACCAGTCATTTGTTCAGGGGACAGTTTGGCTAAGCTGTGTTTTTATTATAGACAACAGTAGACAAACTGACACAGTGTTTGGCCACCATAAGAATGTGACATTAATAGCGGTAAAGCTGTGTTACTCAAAACATCATTTTAGTTAATGAATCAATGACAAAGAAGAAATGTAGCTGCAGGAATGACATGGCCATGGGCAACTTTCCCTTCTCTACCACAGTTTGGTGATTTAAGGTATGTTCTTTGAGACATGAAAAATGTTTCAGCAGGTATGACATTTGCTGAAGAAGTTTTAGGATGAGATTTCAGAGCCCTGGCACCATGAAAGTATTGGGTGAATCTAGATGCCTACTTTATTTCCAGTTCTCAGAATCCAGAGACAACAGAGTCCTGCAACAAGCTGGCTACATAAATTAGACAAGTATGTAAACTCTTGGTATAAACTAGATGTCCTGACACAATAAATAGTATGTAGAAAAATTGGGAGTCACCAGTGCCAGGCTTGGGCCTTCATACATATGCACACACCAGGGCACATGTAGCTGAACACACACATGGACATACATAGACATGCATACACCACACAGATACTTGCAAAATATAAGGCTTTAAAAGAAAAAAAATGGTATAAAATGGAAAGGTATTCAGAATATTACATGGATAGGGAAATTTCCTTTTCTTCAGTTGTCTGTTTTCACAGAGATTATTCCTATCAAGTCACAGTCTGTGTAGGATAAGATTTTCTCATCTGCTGGTGGTGGTAGGGATTTTGAGTCATACCCCTAGTCATAGGCAGAGAAACTCTGAATTCCTTATATGGACTTTTCCATGTATCCCTTCTTTCGAAACACCGATGTTGATAAACAAAGTAGCTGGAAATCTAATATCTAAAACTACTGTTTTCTAGTTTGCTTTATGGTGATATAAAACATTGACCAAAACCGCCTTGGAGAGAAAGGGTATTATTTTCTGCTTGGGAAGCCAAGGCGGAACCCAATGTAGAGACCATGGAGGTACTCTTCTTATGCCAACTATCAGTCAAGAAAATATACTAACAGAAATGATCACCGACCAATCTAATGAGTGAAGTTCAAATAAGGTTCTCTTTTCCAATATGTATCCAGTTGGCAATCAAGAATAGCCATAACAAAATGGATGAAAGCAAATTTTTGACAACATTAAGCTTTCCTTCAAGTTTTCTATTTAATTAAGTCTCAGCAAGCATAGTGGTGAACAGTGCCATGGCAACTTGAGAATGTGAACTTGCTTAATGTCCATGGCAGTTTTACATGGCAGGTATTCTAATTACTCATCATATGAAAGAAGACACTAATACACAGAGCACTTGGTCTGTAATCATATCACTTATACAGTGAGATCAGTCTTTCTGCTGTGATGTCACCTTCCTTATCAGTGTATTTTATTAGTCTCCAAGGTGCTTCAGAAGCATGGGAAATATAGGACCCGGCTGGTTAGCACTCCATGACTAGATCTTATGGTTTTTGGCATTTCCCTTTCAAGAATATCATCAGATCTGAAATGTTCCTCTTAAAAAAATAAAACAGAGCCAGGGATTCAAAGCTGGTAGGTAAATTCGGCTGCATTCAAGATTCTTGGGAATAGTAGAAGTGATCTGTGTCTCGAGATGAGAGAAGGGAGGTTGAGAAAAGCACTGAGCTGATTTTCCTTTAGCCAAGAGCTTTATTGATTCGGCGATAAGCAGTGTATAGGGGTCCAAAGCAAAGCAATGCACCACCCAGCAGTGTACAGAGGTGCAAAGCAAACAAACTTATGTTCCCTTCTCAGAAAGGTTTCTGTGGGAGGCAGATATTTGCACTATCAGAAAGTAGGCTTAGTTAATAAATAGCCAATCCTACACACACACACACACACACACACACACACACACACACACACACACATACACACACACACACACACACAAATGTGGTGAAAAGCAGGGCATATGTGACTTTGATGCCTCTGAGATGTGTGGGAGTGGTTTTTTCCTTCTTTGGGTAGGGAAATGAGGCCAAATTGATGTGTGGCATAGAAGAAGGTTGCATCTAACCTCTTAAAAGAAAGAGATAGCTGTGTTCTAAACCTATTCACTATCTTCTCTTCTTAGGGAACAGAGGACCTAGGTACATATATCTTCAAAATGCTGATTGTGATTCAGAGAAGATATGTGAGGAATCTGGTTGAGACCACTCACTGGAGAGGAGCTCTTTCTCTGCAACCATGAGAACTTGAGTTCAAATCTCCAGCCTCCACATAAAAATATTGAAATTGATACATGTGCATGTAATCGTGGCACTGAGGAGTAGAGACAGGCGCATCCTAAATATTTACTGGCTACCCAACCTAGCTGTAACAGTGAAATTCTAGTTCGGTGAGAGAACTTATTTCAAGACAATAAAAGATAAACAAAAAAGAGCTAAAAACAAGGCCCCTGATCTTCTGTCCTGTTTGGTTTCTGCATGTGTGTGTATGATCTAGTGTATATTCACATGCATGTAGAATTGACACATATATACACACAAAGACATATGGGTATATAAAATAATCAGCTTATGCAAGCAACTGGAGAACTGGAAGTGGGGAAGATATAACCTGTGATGCAAAAAGGCAGAAATTCACCTGACAGCCAAATATTTAAGGGAAATACCTGAATTGAGTTCTACAAAAGTACCATGGGGGTGGCAAATTCTGAGTCAGGTATTTTGTTAGTAGAGATTGGTATCAATCCTTTGTTGACATTGTGTGGGAAGACCTTCTGCATTGTGTGGGGAACTGGATTAGATAATTTGTAGGTTTCCTTCTAACTACCAGATTCAATATTACTCTGTTTATTTTCTTCAGGCATGCAGAGAAGCTGACGAGGCAATGAACATTCTTACTTGAATAAGCATCTCCGAGTGAAGCCCCTGTTTCCCAGGACTGCCATTGTCCCACCTTTCTCTATCACATTCCAAACATTGATCTCAAAAGTGAAATCTACAAGAGTAATTTCTTCCTAATTGCATAATTGCTGCGTTTTGGTGTAGCACTAGTGGGGGAAAATACCTTGACATCTTGAAATTTCAGTAAAGAATTACTTAATAAAGACTCTAGACTGAAATAATTGTTTACTTAAAACTGGAATTTATTGAAAAAAAAAGACTCAAACACTATTTCCTCCTTCCTACTGCCACATAATTAAATAATTTCACAATTAATTACTTTCAGGAGAGATAATTTGTTTTCATTAAAATATGTAAATATGCATCCCTTGCTGTGTGGTTTTTTTTCCTTCCTAATGCTTTCTCACCCACTGTTGTGCTGATGTTCAATGATAAAGTTTCCCTTCATGGGCTTTAAGTCATAGCTCACGTCCTCTATCTCATAGCCTAAGAGAGGCAGAAAACTTTCCTCTTACAGTGTTACCTCTTCCAGTCTAAGACCCTTGCCACTCATTTGTCAAACATCTTCAAGGTCAATTTTCAGTATCCCTTCCTGACTCTGTTTCCCACAGCCCACGTTTGAGGACCTAACTGCCTTATTGACCAAAGCAAACAATGGATTCAAGGAAATTCAAAGAATCAGTCTAGTGAGGCAGAGGGCAGAGGGGACTCCCATTTCAGAGTATCTAAATAAGATGTAAAGAAATTGATTTGTGCAAAAGGCCCGATAGAAAAAGTCCCTTTGCAGAATTTATTTATTTTTTTATTGTCAGGACTATGAATAATACTTGCTGTATTCCTGTCTTTTTGACGTCAAGAAAAGACATTGCCATCTACAGAGCCAACACGTGAGAAACACAATCAAGCTAAAATAACAGTTACAAAATACCTCAACATTTCAGGTGATATCTGCAATTTGTGTTGTGTTGCTTTCAGAGCTCTCAGGTAACATGCAGTACTCAGGCTGTATCGTGGACACATCGGCAGGTGAAAGTATATTTAGGGAAAGCAAGTCAGGTGATGCACCTTTCACCCAGTGCTCGAGCATTGCTGTCTCAGTAGCCATTGTGTTTCTTGACAAAAGCAAATATGGAAGAAAATGTACTTAAGATAAGAATTTGTTTCTGTTGGATCATCCAGGGCTTAATGAGATCTGCTGAGTATGTGAAAGACAAAGTGTGCCATGAAGGAAGTAACCATGAGCAATGCAAACATCTGACACTACTAAAGACTACATATCTCACGGAGAGCCGCCTACTACTATTCCAGTAGAATATAGCACTGCAATGACTCCTAAAAATACATAGCTATACCCATAGATCGACCTTCATCAAGAAGCTTCTTTTTATATATTAATAAACATATAGAGCAACAACTGGATAATTGGACAAAAGTAAAAGACTGTAATATTCAGCCACATAGAGGATATCTTTCTCAAACCCTTCTTCTCAAGGCTCTGGGATCTATGAGGAAGAGGATCAACTATAAGAAGCAGATGTGGTGGATGTCATCAAGGGAACAGCATTTTCCAGATACAACTGGTACACATATAAACACACAGAGATTGTGACAACATACACGAGGCCCACAGAAGCCCCAAGCTGACTAAATCCCAGCATTGAGAAGTGAACACCCATAATTAAGAAGCCAGTTGTGATGGCTACTTGCTAGAAATGGAGAAAATCAGTTCTCTGTAATGGAGTGTCACTGGGTGTATCAACTACACTCTAGGGAAGACCACATCCGGGAGTAGCTGGCCAATACAACACACTCCGTTCTTTTTTTAAAATACTTTTTGCTTTATTTTGTTTTAGTATTTTTGTCTTTTTTTGATTTTTGTTTTTCTTTAATTTTTTAAAAATATTTTTAGTTAATGTTTATTTTTGGTTTAGGGTTTTTTTTTGAGAAAAGAAATGAAAGAGCCTAAGGTTTAGTAAGTTGGGAGGTGTGGGAGGATCCAAAAGATGTTGTATGAAAAATTTAATAAATGTAAATTGACTAAAAAAGAAATGATAATGAATTACAAGTTCATAGATAACTTTGGGGGAAGAACTGATTACTTAAATAGGAAGAAAGAATGCAAATGACTTCTAGCACCTAAGAAGTCACTTTCTCTTTTAAGGCCCCTAGGTCAAATTCTATTTGAATGGGCAACATCTCCAATATCATCATATGGTTTTGATGCACCCAAATATTGTGAAAAAAAAGTTTTATTCTATGGAATATATCTTACAAAAAAGAAAGGGAGAGAGAGAGATAAAGAGAAGAGAGAGAGAGAGAGAGAGAGAGAGAGAGAGAAGGAGGAGGAGGAGGAGGAAGAAGAAGAAGAAGAAGAAGAAGAAGAAGAAGAAGAAGAAGAAGAAGAAGAAAAAAAAAGAAAAAATGAATGAATAAACAAACAGGACAGGACAGAAGTGGTCATGGAAATTCTTTTTTTTTTTTTTTTAGGCCAGCATAGAATTTATTTATTTGTTTTTTTTATTATTGTTAAAAGAAGAATTTACATTTACTCCCCTTGTTCCCGGCCCTCCCGCTCCCCCACTACCCCACCACCCTCCCCCTTCTTCTTTAAGATGGGGCAGGATACCCTGCCC
>JAQHUG010000184.1:3234412-3250358 GCA_028555095.1 Dicrostonyx torquatus
AAGGAAGTAAAAGAGCTATCTGACAAGAACTTTAAGTCTTTGAAGAAAGAAATTGAAGAGGATACCAGAAAATGGAAGAATCTCCCATGCTCCTGGATGGGTAGGATCAATATAGTAAAAATGGAAATTCTTTTTAAGCTTTTAAGCTGGCATGTGGTATAACAAACTGGAAGATTCTGGGAGATCCAGACATGGATGTGGTGGCCATTGAAGATAGGTGTTGTTTCCGTGGCATCTTAGGACTATCTGTTGACATACTATCTATGCTAATAAGTGATACGGGCTATGCCATGGGAACATCCTTCTCATCTGGATTTGTTATAAAAAGAAAATACTCAGACTGTAGAGGATGGGGAGTTCCACTTTAAACACACATACAAAAGAATTTCTCAAGAACTTGACACAGTCCCAGGTTTTGTAAGCTTTCAACTGAGGAGAGCCACTTAGTTATTGGGATCCCACAATGTCAGTACTGTGTTTGTTTTTTTATTTGCAAAATATTTTAAAATTACAAGAAAAGGGCAAAGAACAGCAAACACACAATAAAAAAGTTATTTGACTAATTCAGGGGAAAGTGTATATTACTAAGTATGGAAATGACTATGTGTCACTAAAGCTGATTTCTTTTAAAGACTTTTTAAAAATTTTGAGAACCGGCCATATCAGAGAGAAAGAAATCACATCAGCCCAGCCCTTCTAAGCAAACACGGTGTAAATTAAGACCTTTAGCTGTTGTTGCATTTTTTTTTTGCTGCTGTACACAGAGCAATTTTTAAGGAGTCTAATCATTTGGTAGTTTCTAATCTGTTTTCCAAGGACCCTCTCACAGGTTATGGCCTCTATCCCCAGGCCTTTAAAATGAAATGCTAACAGACCATTAACTGCAGGGCTAGGGAAGGCTCTCTGCATCAGGCCCCTGCTTTGTTAATTAAAGAGATGCCATCAGGCAGCCAGGGTCTGAGGCCTGACCTACCTTGTGCGATCTGCTTGCAAATGTCGTTTGGCTACTTTATGTGCAGCATAACTTTCAAATAAAACCCGGGAAAGAATGAGATTTTTTTTTCTCTTTCCTCAACATTTTTAAGAATACATGCTGTATCTCAAAATGGAATTGAGAGAGACCTCATTTGTCTCATTTCATTGAAGAAAATAGTGCACAGGTTAAACAGTTCCAACCAAAGGAATCAAGCTTTCTCTGTTAATCGTTTCCAAGGGAATATTTCATACTATGGCAAACTATGTACTTTCTTTTTATTGATATTTTATTATGAAATAAAATATATAGATGTTACAAAATAAAATTATAAAATTTAATAAAGTAATTATATCCTTTGTAAACTTCCTCCTATAGCAAGTCAGAAGTGCATCAAATTGTTTAAACTGATACTTACCTTGATTTTATTATAATAATTATTTGTTTTGTGGCAAAGATAGAATCCTTGGAGCTCACCAATCTCTAAGTCTAGCCAAATTGATGAGCACTAGATTCAGTGAGAGACTCTGTCTTAAAAAATTAAAGGTAAGGTAGAGAGTAAGAAAAGAAGACACCTCAAATAAACTCCTGAGCCACATGTGTGCACAAACACACTTACACACTGTGTATGTATTCCATGTCGATGTACACATAGACCACACACATGTACACACACACACATGCATGAGTACAGTGTCTCTTAGCCATTTGTTTTTAAGCAAATGAGACCCAGAATGTGGTTAATATATGTTTTCTGTTATTTTATTTTTCCTGAAATAGTTGCCATTTAACTTTTTAAAAATTAATTTTTAAGTTTTTACACAGATTTTGGTCATATTATTTACCTTCTTCCAAGTCTTCCAGGATCCTCCCCATCCAACTGCAGACCTTCAATATCTCTCTGTCTCTCAGTCTGTCTGTTGTCTGACTGTCTGACTCTGGCTCTGTATATGTGTCTCAAAAAAGTACAATAAATATTTAATGTTAAACCAAAACAAAGACATGCACGCTAAAAAAAAAAAAATAGCGAGAGTCTGTTTTTGTGTTGGTCATCAACTCCTGAGCATGAGATCTACCCTAGAATGCTGTTGATATACCAAGTGTTACTACATTAGGGAAAAAAATTTCTCTACCCCAGAAAGTATCAATTGCAGACAACTTCTTGGTTACGTGTGTGCCTATTCTCTGTCTGGGATGTTGTCTAACTTGAACTGGTATGGGCCTTTTGCATGCTGTGACAATCCCTGTGTTATATGCGCATGAGCCCTGCTGTGTCTGGAAGAAGTTATTTCCTTGGAGTCATCCAAAATCTCTGACTCTTGCAGTCTTTTTGCCTCCTCTTCCACATAGATGCCTGAGCCTTGAGGGAAGAAATTTCACAAAGACATCATTCCTTCAGGTCCCAGGGATCTAAGGTCATACACTATCTGTACAGTGTCCAGTTGTGGTCATGCCATCAATACCATCTGTATATTCTTACAACAGGAAGAAAAAGATTCTATGATGAATCTGGGTGATGAAATTATCTATCACTAATAGAGAAATATAGGAGTAATTTTATTTCTATGTTCCTTCAGGAGAACATTAGAACAGTTTCCCCCCAATCTATGACATGTCTAGTCTCAGGTTCTTGGCCACATTAACAGTTACCAGTCTGGGTACCGTTTCACTGAGTGGGCCGTAAGTCTAATTTTAAAAAGTGGTTGGTTACTCCCACTGGCTGTTATTACACCAGTACAACTCGTAGACAGCTCACTGTTGTAGAATGCACCACTTGTAACTGGGTGATTTTTCTACTTCAGAAGCATATGTAATACTCTCCAGCATTATTAATGCTAGTCAGTGAGGGTGAAGCTTCTGGCTGGGCATTATCTTGATTTATCCAGATAGAATGTGTATCTTCAGCAATTGCTTCTTAATATCAGATTCTTAAAATTTAACCAATGACATTGGAAATAGCTTGTAATGTTTGAGGCATCTCTGGCACCCCTTTGGTTAAGTACTCATTAATGTATAACCCATTAATTTTCAAAGATGAACTTTTTGTTAAACTTAACTTTTGTGATGTTTTTCTCTTCCATAAACATACTACCAGATTTAATTTTATTCTGTTCAAAATTTTTAAATGGTCTGCTATTCTTTCCCTAACTTTTGAGGTAGATGCTTAGCTTACTAGTTTCATTTTCAGGGAATGGAAACTACACAAATGCTGGTGAATAAGAGGTTGAATAAGTGCATCTTGGCAATAGTCACCCAATAAATCAGTCAGCATAGAAATGAATGTACTACAGAACCTTTAAATATCATGGGTAAACTCAAGGAAGTTATACTTACTGAAAGAAGCTGGACAGAAGAGAACAGATAGCAGAACCTCTTCTAACATTCAGTAAAAGCTAAAATAATGTAAGGTAATAACATTCAAAATCATCGTTGCCATTATGAAAATAACCAATTATTTCGACCATGGTGGTAGTTGCCTGGATTTATGCACTTTTCAAATCTCATTAAATGACACACTTAAAATCAGTGCAAGGGAGACTAGGTGAAATTTCACTTCAGTATAATATATGATTAAATGAGAACATGAATTACATGCTATAGCAATTATCACACATTACCTAGGTATCTTTTGTTGATATTAATGTCCTGTTTTGTATTTTAATCTGTTGTTCTTTGTTCGTAGTGGAGTGGTAATGCAGAAACTGAGCATGAGAATCTGGGGAAATGAGCGTCAGTCTCTAAGTGGCTCTCAAGTGTAAAAAATTCGTCTATTTTAGTAAATGAGCTTTTTCATGTATTGTGTGAAGAAAAGTACTTATTTGCTACTGTGCAGTGTCTCACTGTGATACAGAACAGTGTGACTACTTCCAATGGTAGAGAGCAGTCAGTTCCCATCTGCCTATGTCAGCCGTGTCAATACATATACATCTGATAGGTTGAACAACAACAAAATAAAAAGAAGGATGAGTCTTTTGTGTCTAAGATGGTTGAAAGGATCTCACACCAGGAAAGATCTGGCTTTATAGTGTGATGTGGGAGTCTCCTCTGTGTGCTGTGTTGCCATTGATGAATAAAGAAACTGCTTTGGCCTGTTGAAAGGGCAAATCTTAGGTAGGCAGGGAGGACTAGACTGAATGCTGGGAGAATGAAGGGCAGAAAGGGAGACACCATGGGATCTGCCACCAGAGACAGATGTGCTGGAAATTTGTTGGTAGGCACAACCTTGCGGTGATATACAGATTAATAGAAATGGGTTAAGTAAAGATGTAAGAGTTAACCAATAAGAAGCTAGAGCTAATGGGCCAAGCAGTGATTTAATTAATATAGCTTCTGTGTGGTTATTTCAGGGCTAAGGTAGCTGGGCGGCTGGGATGAACAAACAGCCCCCTCCTCCCTGCAACAATAGTACATCCAACATTTTCAGTATTTTTACTAGTTTCTTTTAGGCAAAATTTTTCTGTGATTCAATATTTATTTCCCTTGAATTTAAAGATAAATTTTATTTCTCATTCCAAGTTCCTATCAAAGAAGGCTGAATATATACAGTTGTCTTCATTAGGTACTAAAATATAAGGTGTATTTTGCTTAAGACATCTCAGCGGGAGGATCTGTGAGGATTATTTCCTTTAATTTCATCACTTTGCTGACAACAACATGTGTGTATTCTGGTTGGCAAGCATAGACTCATGAGGTCTGGATTCATGGGATTGTGGTCAGGTTTTCCTTTCCTATACACATCTGGGAGAACTGAGGAGCTTGTCCTAATTCCAGATTTCAGCTCTCACATTCTGGAAAGGAACCCACAAAGTGCCTTGTACAAGGAGGAAGCATGTTCTTTCTATTGTTTTCCAAAAGTTGACAAGGGTGTGCTGTTTTACCTTGATCACTAAAGACTTCTGAGTGACAAAACTGGGCAAGATAACTGGCATGGTGACTTTCTCCCAGGGATACACTTGTCCCTTAAAGATTCTTGTGGAGAACTTGGGAACTAGAAGGTGCACCTGCCCAGACCTGTCTTCATGTTAGACTTGAGTCGAAATGACTAGAAATTAGGTTCATTTATTGAAAAGAAATCTCCACGTGCCAGCATTTTATATTACTTTGTCATTGACATCTAATGCAGTGCCTGAATATTTTTTATAGGGCAAGGAAGAAAAAATGAAAATATGAATAAAGAACCTTTTGATATTCATTATTATGCAGCTTTCACTCAGAAAAATCACAATTTATTGCCCAAAGTCTCTTTTTCTGTATTATGTGTCATTCAGATGCCCAATGCTAAATAGAAAATGCTATAAAAATGTCTGTCCTAGATCAGAAAAACCCAAATGCTTGACAGTAACGTGAGAAACTGTTAAACATGTAGCCTTGGTGCCACATTCATGGAATATTTATTTGTCATTGAAACTGGCTTAGACCAGTTTTGTGGTTGTATTATTTTCAGCCATGAGTTTTGTGACCCTGAAATTGGCACCTCCCTGGAAACATTTTCTGTTAACTGCTCTCTAGGACCTAACTTGCCTTCCTTCAGTAAAACGGAGAAGTGGTCACAGGCAAATATCCCTCACATGTTGATACACAGGACATTAGACTGTTTCAGAATAGCATCCCAGAAGACAAGGTAAGCTACCTATGAAATTTTCATTTTAAAGAGAGAGTAAGAAAAGAGAAAGTGAGAGAAAAAAGCATGTGTCAGAAATACCAAAAGTAGGAAGAAATCAGCCATGCTTCCCAGGAGTAGAGATCCTCTTGCTACCACTTTCTTCCTGGAGAATCATAAGTTGCTATTGTGTCTCATGGTTCACATTCTGCTCCCCTGGCCCTTTTTTTCTACTCTGTCCCTCTGCTCCATGGCCCACAAATTGTCTCCATGGTCCACATGTTGCTGCTTTACTATGGCCCAACGGTCCATAATTGTCAGAAATATTGGCCAATGGACCCACAAAAAGCCCAAATTCTTATTTCAATAACTCAACACGCTCACAGTTGAAACACACTAGTGCATGAATCCAAACTATCTTTTTACCAACTTAAGAGTCCTCCACTGATACATGCTCTGTGATTTTTCTCCCCTTTTACCCATATAATTTTCCTTCCAGCTATAATGACTCTTCATTTAAAGTCTTATTTGACCATTGTTAACAAAATCTTCATTATTTTAAAGGCTCAATTGATGTCTTAACCTAATTCACTTACCTATTTTCTTATTTATTCAGACAGGGACTTTCTTCTCTTAAAGGCTTAGGACGGCACATGCACAGACATGGTCAAGGATAGAGATTTTAGGTCTGAAGTGATACATGCTTCTGTTGGTTACACTATTACATTATAAATTAAAAAAATATTTCCTTTCACCACTCATTCATTATTTATTTGAATATATATGATATTATTTTATATTGTGATTTTTTCTGCTTCCTTTAGTCTTTTCTTTTATAGACAAGTATTATACTTCACCTTCATCATTCTTTTATGTTGGAGAACTTTAGCTTCAGATGTCTGTTAGGCTGGAAGGAACTATAAAGAGATTTTGATCGTTCACGTAAGATAAGTGTGGGTTATCTGGAAGCTACGGGACACACAGTAGAGTTCTGGACTTTTAGCTTCTTCTCTAGAAAATCCCCTAATAGTACGTCCATTGTATTTAAGGACTCACAAATGCTGGCATTTGTGCTTGTCTCCCCCAAAGAAGAAATATATATGTTTAGGTCAACTGTAATATGATAATAATGGTCGCCGGTGCTCTGAAATCTAAATGGAAAAAGAAGGATAGGAAAAAGTAGGTTCTGGAGTAATCTGTGTTAGCCCTTTCCACAGTTCCCACCTGAGGGTCTAGCCTGGAGCCCTGATTTGTTTTAAACCATTTCCTCCATCTTCACCTCTTTCTCCATCTTGGCTTTCATACATTTACATCATTCTTGATTGTTTTTGCTGTCACTGTTTTCTAGCAAGGAAAACCATGCTCAAGTTATGATTATTTTTTTAAATCTGGAAAAACAACCTCGCTTTGAATGTGATTTAATTTGAGCATTCTGATTACTTCTTATAACTATGAACTTAAATGTTAATATTTAATCATATCCATAGCAAATATTTAACTGTAATCTAATCAAGATTTTGTAAGTCTGATGTTACTCCAGTGCTTAAGAATTAGTAATAAGATTTTAAAGACTTGCAGCACTCAAAACAATGGATGCCACTGTGAAGGCTATGGAAGAGCATGAAATATGAAAGGATTAGATGTTAAAATCAAATTTTTCATTTGGTATGTTTGGAAACTTTCATCTTTGGTTATATTGGATTTTGTAGGTCAATGTTGTAAATACCATTGCACAAAAAAAATCTGAAATCTGAAAAAAAGAGCATTTATTCTCCATTTCTTATTAGGAATTCATCAAATACTGGCAACAGTGAGGAAAGATTGCCTGGTACCTTAACTTTTAATATTTTGTGTGCTTAGAATAGAGTCATAATTTCTTGGCAGACACACAAAGAAATAAACCTCACAATAGCAACTGAAACTCCCTGTATAAATGGAGGGTAGGCTATAAGGACTAAGCTGTGAGAGAATGTGAAGTCAAGACACAGATTTAGGTCATGATTTAGCTTCAGTGAGGAGATACAGGAAGTCCTGACCTACCTGAGAGAACATGACCACAAACTTGGGCCACAGTTCTGAGTGCCAACATAAGCTTAGGCTCCATGTTTCCAACTATAGATGGCATGTGCAAGGAGGAAGAACGATTAATAAAAACTCAGGGTCAGATATTGCCACTCAACCTGAAGATCCAAAAAGCAAAATATCCAGTCACTGGCTCTTACCTCAGCCTCAGTCTGAAGTGATGATCATGCCTCTAGGAATCTCAGAATGAGGCTGTGTCTGAGAGCTGTCTCCTCCACTCCCTATCTTATATTCCTCTCTAGGGCTGGGATTAAAGGCATGCACCGCCCAATTTCTATAACAACTAGTGTGACTACTGGGATTAAAGGTGTGTGTTACGATAACCTGGTCTGTAAAGTTGATCAGTGAGACTGTTTTATTCTCAGGTCTTCAGGCACTCTTTCGTTATTAAAATACAATTGAAATGCCACTACACCAGGAAATTGGGATCAAAGGAACAAAATATATAAACTTTAATATGATTCTTAAGGTAACTAAGTCTTAGGAAATCATGTGATGCTCTACTGATTCAGTTTTGATACATTTATTCATCCAAGAAACATGTGATCAATACCTATCACTCACAGGCCCTGGGAAAAGAAAAGATTGATGTGGGATGTCCTTCTGTATATTTGTTGCTTTTATTGCTCGATTAATAAACCTGTTTTTGCCAATGGCTAAGCAGAATAAAGTCAGATGGGAAATCCAAACAAACATACATACACACACACACACACACACATATATATATATATATATATATACATACACATACACACACACATATATATATATATATACATATATATGAGAGAGAGAGAGAGAGAGAGAGAGAGAGAGAGAGAGAGAGAGAATGCAGAGAGTCTGGGAGGTGTCATGTGGCTGCAGAAGAAGAAAGATAGAAAGATGCCAGAATGCCGGAGGCTTACTGGTAGGCCACAGCCTCGTGGTAATACACTGATTAAAAGAAATGGGTTAACTTAAGATATAAGAGCTAGCAAAAAATATGCTTGGGTCATTGGCCAAGCAGTGTTGTAATTAATACAGTTTCTGTGTGATTATTTAGGTCTGGCAGGCCAGGAAACGAATGAGCAGTATTCATCTCCCAAAGGATCTACGACCTAAACTTCTTCCTGTGATGAGGTCTGATCAGACAATTGACAAATTAGCTATATCTTGGGTTCTATAACAGGTAGAATTGTGGCTATTAATTTAGAAAAGTTAAGAATGATAGAAAGTAGAGTACTTTTGTACTTTTGTTTTAGTATTTTACTCTTTATTTATGATTTATTATCTATGTTTTATAGCAATTTAAACATGAGAATTGCTTTATTAACCTTCCTGATACACATTGTATGCATAAATGTCCACAAAGAGTTGGGCATTATTTTAGTGTTTAGGATACACACACACACACACACACACACACACACACACACAGCATAGACATCATAGTAACCAATTTTATATTTGAATTTCTCTGGCCTAACAAGTGCCATTCACTCAATATTGGCTGATCTAAGAAGCAATTTCCTTCTATTATTGATGGTAGCTTCATGACTGCAGTGAGATAATTGGAGGTACTTCTAGCATCAGTATCCATGCTTTACAAAGACACTATCCGGGTTAGAGTCTGAGTCCTGCCATGTGTGCACATGTTGACCTAAACCACACTATGATGTACTGAGAGGAAAGCACTAAACCTTGTGATTCTGGGTTCTATTCTGACTCATTTGTAGTAGTAAAAAGTAATGTTCATAACAACACGCGGTAGTCAACTCAAGTCTATAAACACATTTGTATGACCAGAATGCTTTACGCAATGTTATTAGTGCTCAGTTCTGTATAATTCATGAGAATATTGTTAGATTATTTATGTTGCTGAAAATAGTGGCATTCAATCAATTAGAAGAAATATTTCAGGTGCAAGGCACTATAAACCAACTCCTAGAGGCAGAAACAAGAGCTTATATGTGAATGAGTGACATTTTTATGAACAGATGAACAATTGATTATTTCTTAACAAAAATTTATTCAAAATCACAAATAAAGCATACTTACATAAATTTTTCAGAGTATATTTCACTGGGAATGAAATTTAAATGATAGTCTCTGTCGTTTGAACAAAATTGTAAATCCGTATAATGTGAGTCCTATAAACATATCAGGAAATTTTTAACATTTTAATGCATCAAATGGTGTGGGGTAGAAAAATTTTAATTTTTCTAGATTTAGTTCAAATTTCTATGACTGTCAACAATATTCTGAATTCCAACATTCTTAGATTTTTTTCAAGAAGTTTCAAGGTTTCTCATTTTAGTCCATTTGTTTTATGTTCAGTTGCCATTTTTTCTTCTCAGCCTGAAGACTTACTTCCTCTTAACAGTTTATCTCATTTTCCTAAATTCACTTCTGAGAGGTATTTTTAAGTGGTTTTCTCAACCATTTCCCCTTCTTTTCCTCCTCTTCCTCCCCAACTGCCAATGGGGAGGAAGTCTCAACTGGTGTGCTGTGCATCTATCACTGGTACTACAGCCTCCAGCAACTTTTTATTAAAGCCAGTGATGTAGTAGGCACTTTGGCCAAAGCTGTCCACATGATGGATAGGGCCACATCTCCAGGGGCCTCTGCCTTGCAATGAGATGAGATTGGCTGATGCTGGGAGATAAAGCCTTTCCCCCTTAGGTGAGCCTCTGCAATCCATTCCAAATCATAGGGGAGAGGAAGTTATTACCCTCCAGTGGCTGCTTCCTGGTCACTGGGAATACTGTGACTGGGAGAGCCTCATCCCTCTTCCCTTTCTATAGGACTGCAGCTCCTAAAAGCTGTCTGTCTCAGACGAGATGCCCTGGGCCAAATGAATTAGAGTCCTACAATGGAAAGAGAGTAAGATTTTTATAACCTTCTGTCTCCCTCCCTGTAACACATAGTAGCAACATCTCCTTACAGTCTGACTAGCAGCTGCCTACACTGTAGAAATGTAACTTTGGATGAAGAATAAGTAAAGATGGCATTATGGCAGGAAGAAAACTGTTCACTTGCCATGCATCTGCTTGTAGAAAGCTTCTCAGGGAAATTATCTAAAAGATATTTTTTTTTGTGAGGAGGTGGTATAAAAAAGAAACTATATTTCAGTGAGTGTTAGTTATATACCAAGCAGTCTATGGTTTTATCCATTTCCATAGTGGTGGTGATAATATCAAATTTTCTTTCTGAGTACTTGGGAGGTGCAGTTATCTTCAAATAATTTTCACTTATCACCACATTTTATTCTGCATAACTGTTATATCAGGGTCTGTTTTAAATTATCTATGCTCAAAATATTTTTTCAAAACAATGCTTGTGAAAAGGAACAAGAAAAATTGCAAATGAAGAGTGCAAAGATAATATCAGAGAAGCCAAGTGCATTTTCCACAGCAGTCATGCTGCCAATACAGAAACTCGAGTTTTAACATCGCTAAAAGTTGGCAATAAATTCCAAGTTACAGTCATAGACAGGCTGGACAAAAAGAACAGATGGTTCAAAACAAACAATAAATATAAACAAATAATACAAATAAAGATTAGCTGCAATGCTGAAAGAGGCTGATACCCCGTGATTGTCGTTTTTCACTGGCAATGACAGTTCACCTTGCAGAGTTCTACTGCAGAATATTAGAGCAATTCATACTAATTTTAAAAAAGAAAGTCCTCAAGGTATCCAGAAATGGCTAAATTTGCTTCAGTACACCATTTGTTAAAAATTGAGAAAAAAACTTGTAAACAAAATTTACATGCATACATTATTTATACTAGATATTGATAGAAGTAGAATTTATATGCTAGGGAATCTTTCAAAGAAAACATATTAAAAGAGAATCGCAATCCTAAAGAAAATTTACTTACAGAAAACTTAGAAATTGTCAGTTGTGTGATTCATACAACTGATCTTTAAGGAAAGTTTGGATTCTGTGGATGTGGCTCAGATTATATATATATAATTAACCATATACAATGATTTGGATTCCATCCTTAAAACTGCATAAAACCAGGCATGCTGGTAAACACCTATATTCCTGAGGCTAAGGAGATGGAGGTAAGAGGATCAGCAACTCAAGGTCATCACCACAAATTCGAGGTCAGCCTTGACCACATGAGATCCAATCTCAGAAAATAAGATAAATAGAAAGTGGCTGTAGTAGAAATTAAAATAATTTACTTTTACCCATAATTAATCAGCATATATAAAGGTACCCATTATTAAATCACCACTAATTTCCTCCATTATAAAATCCATGGCTACATTGTAGAATATAAAGCATGGACTATTTAAAACTGATAGGCACTTAAGAAATGCTTGTTGAACAAATTCATTAATAGCTGGTATACACACAGTCACAATTTGCCTTCCTTGTTACTGAGGGTTCTCTTTGGTTGAAAAGATGACCAGGGGCCAGAGGGCAACTGTGATGACTGTGAAGGCCACAGAAAGGTCTCATTAGCCATGTGTCCTCAGTTGGAAGGAAATGTCACTGAATACAGTGTCATGGGGATCCAGGCTGACATGGATATTCACATCTAGAAAAGCAGAGGCAAACTCAACACCCCACTGTATCTCAGATATCTAAAATTCCCGCCATTGTCGAAAATATCTCTGCAAGCAGAATGCATATATTTGGGCTATGGAAGCACAGGTTTGGGAAGTCATTCAATAATTTAGAAATATATTATTTTGACATACCGATAATGGTGTTATTTTGGGAGAAGATACATGGTTTTCATGATAGATGAAGTTTTAATCAATATGCTTCTAGCTAACTAAAATGTATAGTTTATTAGTAAAATTTATACTGTAGTTGTTGTATGGTTTCCATTCAGACATTTAAGTTGTGTTTCTAAAGATGTCCTAAATATTCAATAGATGGCTAAGAAGATGTCCCAGTGTGGAAAAGGCCCTCTACTGCAAAGAGTGAGGTCTTGAGTACAGATCCTGAGCGTCCATGTAAAGTGCTTTGTATGGATACCGGTGCACCAGTTAGTGCTTTAGGGAATTCGGGACAGGAGGGTCATGTGAGCTTGCTGCCTGTCAACCAAGCCCACAGGAAATTTATATTATATTTGGTCCTGCTATGAGACCCTGCCATGGGAATAAGGCAGAGTGATGAGTCAAGATATGCAAATCCTCTGTGAAAGTGTAAATGGATCAGGTACCCACACACATATGTGCACTTACAATACACACACACACACACACACACACACACACAAACAAACAAACACACATACAAGCAAACACCTACACACGATGCAATGCAATACTCTTGGGCATATAAAATAAAACAAGTAGTCCATTATTTGGTAGCAAAATAATAAAATAGTTCTGAACAGGCTAGCCTGAAATTCAACATGGGATTTGAGGGTGTGGTGGTTTGAAATAAAATGGCCCCCAAATGGATTGGTACAAGTAGGAATAGTGGCCTGGTTTGAGGAAGGTTGTCACTGTTGGGGCAGGCCTTGAGGTCCTTTTTGCTCAGTCTTTCCTCACTGTGGCACTCAATTTTGTGTTGCCTATAAGATGTAACACTCTCAGATTCAATTCCACATCTGCCTGCATGCCTCCATGCTCACCCTCATAAAGATAATGAACTGAACTTCTGAAACTGGAAGCGTCTACTCCAGTTAAATGTTTTCTTTATAAGAGTTGCATGGCCATGGTGTCTCTTCACAGCGGCAAAATCTAACTAAGACAGAAGTTGGCACCAGGGTATTGCTGTGATAGGCCAGTATTTTGGGTTATGAAATCAGTGAAATGCTTTAAGCACTGTTTAATGAGCCATACAGTAGGAGCATGGAAGACAGAGGTGCTAAGGGTTATTTTAACTGTTAGGGGATCTCTCAAGAGGTTTTGTAGAAGAATTTTAGTTTGTTGCCTAGAGAACATTCTTGCAATATTTTGGTGAAGAAAGTGGCTGTCTGAAGAGTCACTCAAATCAAAATTGAAGAACTTTAGAGTAATCTCATTGGCAGAAATCTCAAAACAGCCTAATATAGACTCTGTCTAGTGGATATTACTGATAACTTTAACAAAGATTTGTAATGAAAAGTAGCAAGCTGAGCAGGGTAAATTGCAAAAGTACATTTTGTGGAGAAAAAGAACACCAGTAAGTGGAATGGAGCCAAATCCTATGTTCAAGGAGGTAAATGGAATAAAGGGAGCAAGATCCCTCAGAGCAAGATCCCACCCAGCCCAGTTTCTAACTTGTGGAAAAACCCTTAAGGAAAAGCTTAGAGCCAGGTGTTTAATCCCAGCACTGGGAAAGCAGAGACTGACCGATCTCTGATTTTGAGGTCAGACTGGTCTACAGGGCAAGATAGCCCACTTAGGCAGTGAAAGACAGAAAGCTGAAGAAGACATAAGTAAATAGAAGGGGCAACATTTGTCAGCTTCAGTCAAGTGCTCAGGGCATCAGAGGTATGGATAAAAGAAAGGAGTTATATAATAAGGTCTTTTAGGCCAGCCATGTATTACAGGTATTCCTGAATGAAAGCCCAGTAGAGATGCTATTGCATGAAGCTGTGAAGGTGAAACCTGGATTGCCTTAAAGAACCCAAGATGTTACAGATGCCAGAGTCATAGGATACCTGCCAAGGACAGCTGCTAACAGAGAATGGAACCAGCTGAAAAAAATGTGTATTAGAGTCAAAGAAGCTGAAAGGAGTTGGAGATTGGAAAGAATTTTGACCTCAGACATGGAGATACAGATTTTGGAGTTTGCCCAGCTGGTCTTTAGTCTTGCTTTGGTCCAGTATTTCCTCAGTATGCTTTCTTCCCTGCACTTTTGAATGGTAACATATATATCCTGTGCAATTATATCTTGAAAGTATGTGATGTGCTTTTTTTATTTTGATTTTTGCAGGTGATTACAATTAAGAAATTACCATGCATCTCAGGAGAGACTTTGTATTTTGGAATCTGAAATAAGGATAAGTGTAGCTACCAACCCTCATCAAAACATCTTTCTTTACAGCAAATGAAGATCAACACAGAAAATCACAACTGGACACAATGCAGAAAGCAAAGGATAGTGGCGAGTGCAGGCCCAACAGATAAAATCTACATCACAGCATCTGCATCTGTGGATCAGGGAATGTCCTGGAAGAGGAGTGGAAAGATGGTAAAATCAAGAATACTAGAAAGTATTCATGATACTTGAAGTTTTATTTACTATGTTTCTAGGTAATCAAAAGTGAACAGTTTATTAAAGAAAAGTTATACTGTAGTTGCCATACAGTTTCTATACACACATTTAAGTAGTGTTTGCAAGGGGTACTATATATACAACAGAAGGACAACAAGACAGATCATTGGTTAAGAGCCCTTGCTGCATGACCTCAGGGCTTGAGTGCAGACCCTCAGTGCCCATGTAAAGTGCTGGATATGGACCTTGAGAAATCAGAAAAATCACCCCAAAGTGGAGTAATCATTCAACATTACTTCCCTGTGAGACAGTAATAGGGATAGAAGAATAGGAAAATGGCTGAGTGGTTAATATCAAGTTATAAATTACCTTTGGCGGCATGGATTAAGGCAGAGAGGGAACTTTATTATCATGCTTCTTCAAACTGGCTTTCTCGGTGAATATTTAGCTCTGTCTCTAACCACAGCTACTTTAAAAAATGATTGTAATTTAAATATAATTTTTTTTCTTTCTTCAAGTTTCCACTGTCTATAAAATCAAACTTCTTTGCTTTGTTCCTTGGAACACTTACTCTGTTTTACAGAATGAACTGGTCCCTGCTTCTAAATTGTGATAATTTTGTCTTTTGATATATTCCATATATTTCTACTTTACAGTATTTAGAATAAGTTTGCTTCAACTCCTGAAATCTGTGTTTCAAACAATCTTGGTCAAAAGTTTAAAGAAATCTTATGTAAGATTGTAAATTATTTTAAATATCAATTATAGAAATGACCTTGTTGTCAGTTGACTGACAGCTAAGGCGCCTGTATGGGACCGAACTAGTCCTTCCGAATGTGGGTGACAGTTGTGTGACTTCATCTGTGGGGTCCCTGGCAGTGAGATCACGATTTATCCTTGGTGCATGAACTGACTTTTTGGAACCCATTCCCTGTGGTTAGATGCTTTGCTTAGTCTTGATGAAGAGGGGAGGAGCTTGGTTTTGCCTCAACTTGATATATCTGGCTTTGTTGACTCACCAGGAGAGGTCTTACCCTCTCTGAGGAGTGAATGGTGGGTAGGGTAAGTGGTGAGGGAGAGCAGAAGGAGAAAAGGGAGGAGGAACTGGGGTTTGTATGAAAATAAATTTTAAAA
>JAQHUG010000184.1:3254078-3269456 GCA_028555095.1 Dicrostonyx torquatus
TAAATTTTTCTTTTAACAATAAAAACAATTAAAATAGAATAATATGATTCTGAGAATAACTTTTCTAATTTTTACTTTCAACAAACTTTGAGACCATATAATTAATTTAGGGATCAACATACAGTAAAGCAAGCAAGCAAGTCTTGTTTCATTCCTGACACACCACACACAGTCTTATGAAAACCACACTTTATATAAGCTCTACAGGTTTTCAGCAACCTTAATACCATAGTAAAAGGTCATGAACTAAGAGAAATTCATCTTTCTTTGTCTTCCTTTATAATGCTTTAGCTTATGTGTGTGTGGCTGCTAGTCTGTAGGTGTACTGTGTGCATGCATGATGACAGAGGCCAGTAGAAAGCATCAGATCCTCTAGAGCTGGAGTTACATGTGATTGTGAGCTGTCCAATTGGTCTGCTTGGAACTGAGCTGGCGTCCTCTGCAATTGCAGCAATCTTTTTAGTCCATGTGATTCAACTCTATAAGACATACTTAGATGTCACATGAAAAGTGTCTTGTAATGATCAGTTAACACAGAAGGAAAGGTAACACAGATCTGATACGGGGATGTGAAGAGGCAGAACTGTAGGTGGGGAAGGAGGCTGTTAGAGGAGAAGATGGAAGGAGGGTGAAGAGACCAGTTTAATGCATGTGATATAGGTGAAATGAAGGAAGAAGGGAGCCTTAGGGAAGAAAGGTAGGTAAATATAGGAGAAGAAGAAAAGTAGTTGAAAACAATAATATGAATGGCTGAAAATCATAAGATATCATATTAACTATTTAACATGAAATACCATGTAACACATATGACTCAATGTACAAATATACTTACATAATCTTAATGAACATTTCTCATCTAGGCTGATAGCACTCCTTTCAGAAACTAAATACAATCAATGAAAAATGTCAATCTATACATAAGAAGATATTTTTTGAATTGCGGGACAGGGCTATCTAACCGATCCCAGACCATACTGCCTACTGTTATTGATCTTGGTTATTCCTCAGAGGTAGAAAGAATGATCCTACTGCCGAAGGCAATATACAGTTCAGAAGCACGTCCCAGACACCCTTGATCTGGAAGTGAACTGAATGTCCTTCTTTAAGGATTAGATTTCATTGTACCAGAAGACAGCATGTCTGCTTCTAGAGGAAGTTGCGGTAACAATTGATGAAAGAAGAGGCCTTGGATTTGAAGTAGAGCAGGTACGTAAGAAGGTTTTGAGAGAGAAAAGGGAAGAGGGACATATTGTAATTAGAATACAAACTCAAAAATAAAAACAGTAACATCAGAAAGACTGCAGGTTTGCAGATTCTATGCTGTCATCTAAAGAAGGATCATTCTTATCTCTAATCTACTGAAGAGGTGACTCCAAAGGACAGTGATGAGGAATTCTCCTTCTAGACAGATGTTTATACAGTGTTCATTGTCAGGGTTGTACATAAAAAGAGAGTTGGTTGGACTTACAGATTGTCATTCATTCATAGGTAGTGACTAAACAGCCAGCGATCTGGAGATAATAAGAATGGGAAAACACTGCTTGAAAGATCAGTGGAGTTACGTGTGGATCTATCCAGTAAGTTGAAAAGGGAGAAACTGGGATTATTTTACTCCTGGCAAAGGGCCTTCTGAGAGTCTTAGAAAAGTAGATTTTATGAGTCCCAAATAGAAAAAGGTAACTCTAAGGCTTCCAATCACCCTTTTCTATAACCATACTATTTGTTCAATAGATCACAGCAGAAGATGTTCATTTTTATGAAGTAGCTTATGTAAAGTCTCAGAGATAAGTATTTTCCTTCATCCAGTGATGATGCTTGATGCTGAGTCCTATATGGCGCCATTCCCCTCAAAAGGTAAGCTATCCACCCAGTGGCCAAGTGACTTCATCAAACCTCTTTCCAGAATTTTTTGAGATAGGAAAAAGTTCATACTCTAACTACGGATTTATGTTTCCTGCCTGTGCTGCTGGTGTGGAGAGATTTTTAGGGTTGTTGACTATCTTATTCTTCACCCTGGCATTTCACTCAAAATCCCATCAAATCAAAGGACCTAATTTTATGGTGAAGAAAATATAGCATGGTTCATACCCATGAAGTTCATTTGTCTTTCCACAGTGTTCCATTTTTCAGAGTTGTTTGCTTTGTTGAATGGGGAAATAGACACCAAAGGTGTTAGAAAGCAGTCCTCTGTGAATTCACAAGCCATTAAGTAGCAACATAAATTGTTGCTCCCAAGGGAGTACATTGGCTGTGAGAACACATTCCTAACCATTGCTGCATTCCGATTTCAAGAAAACAAAACATACGTTCTGGGACTCTCAGCAATGATAGCTTCTCAACATCAGTCTCTTTGTCATTAAAGGAATGTTGGTATCATAAATTTGTTGGAAGAAAAATATTTGAGGAGCTGTTTGAAGTGTTTAAGATTAGTATATAGATTCATAATAAATTATTACTGCCATTATTACCAGAACTAATAAAATCATCAACTTCATTATAAGAGATCAGTTCTATTGGAAATAATTCAAACCACCTATATTCCTGGCTTCATTCACTCTTCACAAATCCTCCTGCAAACTACCATTGTCACTAGATATTTTGAAAAAGTTTTTACATATTGCAGAGTTCCAACATCTACTCCCAGAGAATGTTTGCAAAACAGAAGATTCTGAATCTATTCTCTCCAAGAAAATGAATGTGGAGGTTATGGTCCAGTAGGGCTGAACTGAGATGAAAACAGGAAAAATAACAAATCTCAAATGGCACTGCATAGACTGCCTTTATTGACCTCATAAACATCCTCTCCTACTCACTGAGTATATTGAAAAATATCAGGAAGATAACAGCAAAGTACATCATCTTTATTTTTTATATATATTCTCTTCTACTTCCTAAACCAACACAGGCACAGAGGTGACTTCTAGTAGAGGCTCACTGATTTTTTTTAAAATTGAATAAACTACATATAGTAAGGTAAAACCATTTAATATCTGAAATATGAATACACATTGAAACTATTGTTTCAATGAAGATAAAGAGAAGATCCATCACTCCTGAATCTCTCCATATACATTAATGTCTTTCTTTTCCATACTGTGCTGTCTTTGTCCTCCATACCAGGAAGTCACTGATCTCCTTTCCGTCTCTATACAAAAATTTAAAATTGCTATAATTCACATACATTGTGTGATTAAATATGTATAACTATGTGTAATATATCATATATTATATAATATATAATTAAACATTTGCAATTATCTAATGTTTGTATATATGAATATGATCTGGCAATTTTGTGGGTATATATGCAACATGTATGTATGTGCATCTGTGTATTCATGTGCATATATATGTGTGCATGCATGTATATGTGCATCTAGAAGACCAGACGTCAATATCAGGTATATTGCTCAGTGACACTCATTATTTTTTGAGATAGATTATCTCAGAGAGTGTGAAGTTAACCATTTCAGCTAGATAGGTGGCCAGCAAGACCCAGAGATTTTCTGGCTCTGTCTTCGCAGCACTGGAATTACAAACACGCTCTACAATGCTCAGATCTATTATGTGAGTCTGTGAACGGAACTTGGGTTCTCATAATTGCATGGTAAGTATTTCCTGAAAGAACCTTCTCTCTAGCATTAAGACTACCTCCTTTCACTCATTTCTCTAGTTCTGGTGAGTCATATTTGGATTTTTGTGTTTAGCTGTTGATGTCAGTTTTCAGGTTAGGGTTCATACATGAAAAGCTATTTAGAACATTCCTCTACAGAGCTCTGAGGGCCACATGTGTGCTCAACCTGTGATGATTGAAATTTTGATCCACTGTTTTCTCTAGGGGTTGTACAAATTTTTGTTTACACAAGGAACATAAGTGAACTCTAGTACTTCTACATATTTGAAACATTCGGAATGGTTAGTTGTTCCAGTTTAAGCCATTCTATAATGTATACAAAAACATTTCAAAATAATTTTGATTTTCAAATAGTTGAGTACATTTACACAACTTATTTCTTACCAGTATATCATCTATTCAGCAATGTTGACTCAAATACTTTTGAATGTTTTTACCCATATTTTATTCTATTGTAAATATTCTAAACATAAATTGGTTTTATTTAAGCTAATTTATGCCCCTAGTCCAGGAATTATTCTTTGTTTCCCTTTATTTGCACCCTAATGTCCATTAAAAGATTTTCATGGGGGTGTTTAGACCTAGCCACATTTCAGATACTACATTCAAAATAATTTTTGTTACTTTTAGTTAAAATCTTAATATCTGATTAAGGAATGAATCATTGTTCACTTTGCTTAACGCATAAATATTCATTTGTTCTAGTTTTTTTGAGAAGAAACTGTTCTTTCCCTAAAATTTAATTTGCATTCTTATTAAAATTAGTTATAGATATATATGTATATATTTGTGGAGTTTATATTCTGTTTTATTGATTTATTTCTATCATTATGCTACTGAACTATCTTAGTTACTGTAGTCTTGAATAAAAAACTTTATTAGTTATATTTCTTATTACTGTGACTAAATATCTGACAGAAGAATTAAAAAAGTAAAGTATGTATTTCGGCTTGTGGTTGGAGTGAATCAGCATATCATGTTGGGGGACAGGGCGACAGGAGCATGGAGACTGTGAGCAAACTGTCTACTGGTGAACACTGGTGCTCAGCTCTTTTTCTCCTTTACCCTGGGCTCAGTACTGGGTACACATGGGCCAGGTCTTCCTCTTCAGGTATGTGGAAATATCCTCACAGGCTTGCAGAAATGTGTCATCTTAGCAGCTTCCAAATCCAGTCCAGTTGAATATACAGACTAAATACTGTAATTTTGAACTCATTTGCCATAAATTTTTGATTTCCTCAAAAGTTAGAGATTTTTCTTAATCCAAATCTTCTGCAGTTTTTTTAATGAGTTTTAGAATTTGCTTGTTAATTTCTACAGACAACCCTCTGAAAAGTTCCTTGGAATTGCATTGAGTCAATTGATGAATTTGGAGAAAGCCGTCTCAACATTCGATTTTCCGACCATGAGTATGGCACATATCTCTATTCTCTATTACTTAGGTAGTACTTATTTTAATCAATTTCTCCTTTAATTTGCATAATTCATTTTAGCACACATATATATATATATATATATGTACATTTAATTTTAAGTGTTCAGACATCAGAGATCTTTTCATATCCTAAACATTCCATGTGTATAATTCTGTTGTAAAGGACATTTTGTTCTTAGTTTGAAACAACACTTGGCTTTTTCTATTACTTACAGTTACAAAAGTTTCCTGAAACTTATCTTTGTATTCTTCCATTTTTTTTAAAGTCTCTTATTAATGCTAGCAGCTTGAGACTTCAGGAAAATTCCTGCTTGATAAAGCACTCACTCTTCTTAACACTGGCAAGAGGAACCCGGACCCATACATTAACGAGTGACTAGTGCCTATCGTCACGGTCAGTGCTAGGTTCTTCAACCCTTGATCTCAAGCCACATTCCACCTTTCATGACACTTGTCTCCCATTTAATCCTATGTGCAACTATACAATATAAGAAGTGTAATCTTTCTCAATTAAATGTTGCTGGCAGCCATCCTGATTCACCCTCAGATCATGTTGGTCTACTTCTCATACCCTTTGACAACTCTATACTTCCTCTTTGGGACTTAAAAACACCTACACCCCCAGTCCCTCACCCTCACCCGCAACTCCCCCTCATACTCATACCCCAGAAGGAGGACTTCAGGTACCTTCTTGGCTTTTGGTGAAATCTTGAGACTATTTTTCCATCACCATCCTGAAGCTAAAAGGAAACATTTTTTGATCTCCCCCTTTATCTACCTCTGGAGGGGAATTTAACCCTCCTGTGTCTTCTTCCCAGAGAGACCTCAGTATTTCCTCACTATGCTTAGCCTTTATCAATTCATCAAAACTTTCTAGTGGAATGCTAGACCATTTTTGTTGTATCTTCCTACAAAGAAGCAAACATGCTTGGGTTCCAGTTTCAGCTTGGCTTCCATGATCTTGATTGGTTGCTTGGCCTGTCTTCTCATTTTTGATGGATTTAGAAGTTACTTATGTGTGTTCATGCAAATTTTTGCTGTTACTGTGTATAGGTGTGATGTCTTTTGTTCCCATCCCATTTCTGTACCCAACAGTGGGACTGGAGGTTCATAAGCTTCATATGATTTACTACATAAATGGTATTAAGTAACTTGCTCCCTGTCTAATGCCAAAACTTGGAAATTACCTCTTCACACCCCGAAATCAGTTGGGACAAATGTGAAAAAGCACAAGTAAATGCCACTGTGAGCCTTTATGAGTCAGCAGTGATCAGAACGGGCATCTTTGCAGGGTTGGAATCAGATTGTTTGAACAACATGTGCATTGGGCATATCCACATTGTATCTGTGGCCAGTGCTGTCACCTCCCTGTTTGTGCTTGAAGATATGAAGATCCTTAACTTCACTATTCAACTGCAGTTCAGGGAGACAAAGAATCATGAAAGACAAGTCCAGTACATCTCACAATAACGTACACATTTAGTACTCATAACTAAGATTTCTCTGTCCTGTCCTTACCTAAAATTAAGACCTGGAAAGTCATATATAAAAACGTTATTTATCAACTCTCCTTGACTTTCTTTCTTTCTCTTTTTTCATTTTTCTCTAAATTTTTGAGTGATATAATTATATCTTCTCTGTTGAATAAATAATTTTAAAGTTTACAAGGTTATTCATTAATAAATCATTTTATCCTGACTAGAAAGCAGGAACTATTCATAAAAATTTTTAAAGAGTCCTTTATTTTGCCCTTTGAAACATTTGGAACAAGCCACATCGCTCCTCTCTTACTTCCTCTCACCTCCTTCCCATTGTATTAGTCCATTTTAATGCCTGTAATAGTCTGTAGGAGCCAGTAATGAAGCTGGAAATCATTAACACAATATAATCACAGCAGAAGATCAAGCTCATCTCCTTCTCTTTGCATTGTCAAGTGTTTCAATATTTTATTTCCTAATGTGATGACCAGAGCTGATCACAGTAATCTAACTGAGGATCTGACTAATGTATTGTGTAATCAAAGATTTCCTCTGGATAGCTCATTAACATTTTCTTGCTCGCCTATGTCACAGTCCAGGCCACTGGGACCTTCGCACTACAACCTCCTTACTCCATACACTTATCAAAGAATATGGAAATGGTAACAATACAGAATAAAAATACGAGAGTTCTTGCCAAAGTCACCTGTGCCTCAGTTTCTTTCCATGGGAAGAGAAATCTAATGGATGCCACACGTTCAATTGCTTTTCCTTCTGTCTGGTGGGCCCTCCTCCAGGAAACACTGTTAGTCTCCTGGTTTAGTCTGTTAATCTTCACATGATCCTTTTCCTTAGTTTCCACTTCACCTGAGATTTCCCACAGAGGCACAGGAGGCCTTATCCGACATTGTAAGCCCCAGCCTTCCTTCACCCCTTTTATTTCCTTCATCAAACTTTTAGGAAAAGAATAACAAGGCCAAATCTTTGGTGTCAATACCCTGTGAGGTGACTTTTTTTTTTAAGTTACTAATGCAAACATAGAAATGACCTCATAACAGATAACAGATTGTAGAATTTGGAAGAAAACACTGATAAACTTCTCTGTCTGGAGAGTAATAGGCCCTCACTTCCAACTAGCTCATGACTGCTGTGATTGAATATTGAATACAGATCTAGTTACATAGCTCTCTCTCTCTCTCTCTCTCTCTCTTCTTGCATCATTCACTCTGCAGTCCAGCACAGAGTCCTGGGACTCCTGATACCCTGATTTGGGAATGTGGGATTTGGAAAGCGCGTCTCATTTGGTGTACATTATGGAACAAGCACACCAGACTGCAGACAAATGCCTCAGTTTGTCCTTATTTGGGCCTACCTTATTAGAGGCTCTCTACGGAGCCTTCCAGCTCTATCTTTCTGTGTTTAAAGATTATAGGTCAATGTAATTTTTAAAGGAATCAGCTGAATTAATTGTTTATGCTGGGACCATTCGCAGAAGCAGCGGCCTTCTCCAGAAGTACTAATGAAGTGTCTGATCCCAGAGAACTGAGTTAAGGGCGCTTGAGAAGTTAAAAGGCAAACCTTTTCTTTTCAGGAACATAGAAGTTATTCATTGGCCCAACAAATATTTATTGAGTAATGAAAGGTCAATATGAGTGAAATAATTCAATTTACTTTTCATCTCCTCCAAGCTTATCTACAGTCCCCGACCTCCTCTGTGTGTTCAGACCTCTGCAGTGTGATATCTACATTCTGTATGTTCTTCCATCTGTGATTTCTGCCTTCTTTAATGCCTACCTCTGTTAATTACTCTCTTAGTCTCTTGGCTAAGTCTTTAATTTATATTCCTTTATTTTTTAAATTTAAACATTGGTTGGGATTATCCACATAGGAAGCCGTCTTCACTCCTGCTTTCCTTCACCTGTCCATGAATAAACTTCTAAGAAGAGCGATAGAGAGCATTCTCCTCAGGTTACAGTTCTCACCCGGGACATAAATCCTCCTCTCTTCTACCCTGGTGAAACATGGAGAAGACAAAGAAGGGAGGGTAAAGGAATAAAGATCATAGTTCACAGTCTGCATTCCAATAGCTACCTGGGAGGCAGCAAATCTGCATCAAAGGGATGATGGATTCACACAGCCCTCATGTGAAACATCTCACTATTGTCCTATAGTTATGTTGTAACCCTTGGGTCATTTTTTCGCTCATGTCTAAGTCTTCTCATCCAGAAAACTGAACTCTGTTCATGACTGCCTCGAGGATTAAATGCATTAAAATGTGTAAAAAAATCCCTCTGAATATACCTGATTCTGTTATTCTAAGTACAATGATCTGAGAAATAATAATAGAAGCTTTTAGTCTCAAACTAGAAAAACATAGGCATAAAGGGATTATAGGAACCTGCCAGGGCCCTTTCAGTTAATGAGGGGCAGAGCAGCGCCCAGCTCCTCAACCAGCAGTTAAGTGTCTCCATCACATTGTTTGGCCATGAACAAACTGAAAAGCACCACCATGATAGATAAAGGTCATATCAATGATATTTTACATGTCCCAAGTTAGTAATGATGAGCACCATGTTATGATGTTATTAATTTCCATCATCTATCCCTCACTCAGTAGAGTCTTTTCACAATTTCCCTCCCCAGCAGTTTCAATAAGATGCCTGAAAATTTGTTTTGCTTTGTTGCAGATAATATGCTTACTAAGAGGCATTGTTTTCTTTATGGGGCCTGTTCTCCTTCTAAATGTTCAATGCCTTTCTGATTTTATGGCTCAGAGTAGTTGATTGTTGACTCTGAACTCTTCCCTCCCACTCTCCAGGCTCTGCCTCCCGCCTGCCATCCAGATTCCTTTGCATTTAATCCCAGAAAGGCTAACTTGAATCCTTGAGATAGAAAATGCTTCGGAAAGCATGTACTTAACTTACTTAGTGTCCTCTCCCACCCTCTAAGTGTCCATTTTATGGGCTATGATTTTTGCACAATAATATAATCTCCTTCAGCAGTCCCCTGTAGCCTGGGTTGAGTCAGCTAATTAAAAGTTACCAAAATTTGAAATAAACCGAAGAAAAGGAAAAATATTGAGGGACTGGACAAAATAAACTAGTTAAATGTATTTCATTAGCTCTAGCCATAGCAAGCAAAGAAATAAAAGTGAAACCCTTAGGTATGAGGAGAAGAGGGTAGAAGAGCATTGGATTCTTTAGTGTAGAGCACTGTTAACTCTCCAGCATGATGGACAACAAGTTTGGACTATGACTAGGGTTTGGTGTGGCAGGCTGACGGTTTGTGGAGAACGCTTGAGGCTCATTCAACTGACAGTTGCACAGGTGTCTTCTTCACGTGTTTCCTGTCAGTCTTCATGTTTGCACCCTCCAGGACTTATGGACTAAGGGAGCTGGAGCCAGGTTTTAACAGTAATTAGTTGGAGTAAGTGCTTTTCAAAGTTTATCCTTGACTTTCGCCTTTTACCTTGATGTTTTTTAGTTAGCCATCTTGCTAATCTTGTGTTCATTGATATCATGTTGTCCCTAAAACCATATATACCTATTAGTATTTGGGGTGTGTGTGTGTGTGTGTGTGTGTGTGTGTGTGTGTGTGTGTGTATGGAGAGAGAGAGAGAGAGAGAGAGAGAGAGAGAGAGAGAGAGAGAGAGAGAGAGTGATCCATTCTCACTGCATGTAACCAGGCTGACATGGAATTCCTAATATAGCCAAGGCTTGCTATATCCTTATGATCTCCTAGCCCAGGTTGCAAAGAAGAGTAATTAAGCATGTATGCCCCTAGGCTTAGTCACCATTAAAACTTCTGATGAAATTTCTTCCCAGGAGTTTGGTTCTCACTGATACCTAATTATACTTTCCAGGCTATGGCTCATACTTACTTGCCTAAATGGAGATGGTCAGGCAGACAAGTAACTATCAGAGTGATGACATTGGAGTAGATGACATCAAAGACATTGAGAAAAGCAATGGCTTCCTTAGCACAGACAATGTGGCTCTTGGTTGTTGACTGCAAAAATGAAAGTCTGATGAGGAAAAGGAAGAAAAGAAAGAACTGCAAAACCTCACTGAATACAGGCAAAGAAACTTATGCAGACAGTTGGTGTGCCTTCACAGAAGGACTTTTATTCACTTTACGTGTGAATAGCAGAGTATATGATTAAGAAGAATCAACAATACCTGTTTAGGATCTGAACAATGTGGAGGTTTATTTTCAATATTTTATATATACTCTATCAGTTATGAGTTGGGGCTCATATGTATACAGAAGACTGAGGTGTTGATGATCGGGTCTTCAATGAAGCAATGTTCCCAGCCTAGTCTTTGAGAAGTGACTTTATCTTGAGGATTCTGTCTCATCTACTGATGCATTTGAAAGGTGACGCTATTGAAAGATAGTGGAAGCTTAGGTATGTTAAGGTACTTGGTCATTGGGGACTGGCCTTTAGGGACTATACACTATTTTGGTCTCTTCTGGTTTATCTCTCTAGCTGCATCATGGATGCATCTCTCTCTGCCACAGTTGCCACCACCATGGTGCTCTGTCTTCCAGCAATAGTTCCAAACAAAGCAAAATACCTAAAATCATGAACTCAGATAAACATTTGTTCCTGACTTTTCTCCCTCAGGTATTTTGCTTCAATATCAGAAAGAGACATATAAAATAACTATAGAGCCGGGCGGTGGTGGCGCACGCCTTTAATCCCAGCACTCGGGAGGCAGAGGCAGGCGGATCTTTGTGAGTTCGAGACCAGCCTGGTCTACAAGAGCGAGTTCCAGGACAGGCTCCAAAGCCATAGAGAAACCCTGTCTCGAAAAACCCAAAAAAAAAATTAAAAAAAAATAAAATAACTATAGAAGTTACAAATTATTCCCCAGAAAGAAGATTCAGAACTTGCAGGAATGCGGGAAAGCATGGTTGCTGGGACAGCCTCATTGACACTAAAAAGGGTTTGAGGAAGCAGTGTGTTGTGATCTCCTGGGAAGGAATAAATACATCAAAGCTTGTGAGAGAACCTGGATTGAAAGGCACATAGAGAAGCTTGGCAATAACGTGGGGGAAAGTGAGGTATGGCAGATTGGCTTGAATTTCTCTGGCTAGAAATAAAGCTTGGATAAAGTCTCTATAGATGTAGGTTTTCATTCAGTTAAAAGACCTCAATGCATTTCTCGTGTATATTCAAAAAAGATTTGTTCCAAGGCCCCTCATTATGCTCCTTAGCAATCAAATTCCATGCATGGATGGTTAAATCCTTTCTATAAAATAGCATATTATTTGCATACAGCTCATGAAAATTCGATCTTAACATATAAGTTTTCTGAAGATCACTTATAGTATGTATTGCAATGTAAAGGCTGTGTAAATAATGGTTATACTATATTATTTAGGGAATAAGGACAAGAAAAAGAGGTATTTGCATTTACTCCTGACACATATTGCTTTTTATCTGAAGTTAATATAATCTTCAGAGAGATACAGACAGCCAATACATTTGCACAGTAGTTGGAAAAATTTTGTAAACTTTTTTTTTCTGGTTTCTGAGAAAGTAGTACTTTCTGAAAAGGTCAGCCTGCTCTCAGCAGCCGGTACAAGTGTAAAGGTTCAAACCTTCTCATGACAAAACAGGAGCTATCAAAACTAGCTGTAGTATCTTCAATCCTAGCATTTGATAGGTGGAGGAAGGAGAATTCTTGGCCCACTACGAGTCCAAGGCCAACCCAGGATACATGAGGCCATGTCTAAAGTCAATAGGGAAAATCAACAAAACAAAACTCAGGTAATGTCTCAAACAGTGATGGAAATATATATTTAGATCAGGTTCATTCCTAAAATTCCTTAGAAAATATGTTGTCCTTTGGACTCATACTTCCTGGGGAAGCCAAGCTATCCACCTATGACCATTCTCATTTCATGTCATTTCAAGTAGGGGCTCAAGAATACCTGATCTTGCTGAGCGAAAATAATCCTTTGTCAAGATATATTCAGGCACTTAGGATTCAGAGACACATCTGGCTAGAAGTACCAGAAAAATACACAACAAATGCCTTTGGCCTCACTAACACATATGGCCACCTTGATCTTTAACCATCATAAAAGTCTCCTATCACTATTTTTAATTTATAAAACCCTATAAAGATAAATATTCAAGTATTCTTTTGGAGATTCCAGGAAAAGGTCTTCCTCCAACTTGCTAACTTTTAATATAGATAGGTAGCAACTCTTCTTTGCCCTCAAAGTGCACCCAGATTCCAATGTGCCATATTTGTTTTAGAGTTGCTTGATGTGGGGCTGCGGGGGGGAGGTAGCACTATTTATCACTACAGCTTTTTTTGTCAACGGTCTGTTTATGTTGGCATCAAAAATGCACCTTCTGGCATTCTTAAACGTCCCTAGCTACTGTCAGGCACAATTAGCCACTTTTGAGTTCCTATAGCACTCTGTACCTCTGCTTAGAAAACACCATTGTTAGTGACCTTAAGTACTTATTCCCTCAACACATTAGCAACCCCTGTGGACCTTCTACTCCAGCTATTCTCCAGAGCAGCCATATTAATACCTTGAAGTTTGCACTCTACCAAATATTGACTGATTGAATATTCGTTTCCATTACTTTTCAATCTTTACAAGTAGAACCTCGCCATGAAGAAACGATTGAATAGCAATTGATCAACAGCCTCCCCAGTAGCTTGAGAGAGTAAATGACCTTCTCCAGAGCTCAGAGATTTCCTCACTCCCTATTGTCTAAAGAGAATCTTATCTACTGTGGTATTGACATATCTATGTATAGGGACTTTCTGTATCGAATGTCCCTTGAAGCTTGCAGGCACATTTACACTAGTTTCCAGAATAGAATAGGAGGCTATTACTCAGGTCTCTGGAATTATTTTACAGGTCAAAAGAGAAGCTTGATATCTCTCAAATCCAAGCTCAGACAATGATACATGTCTTGTGGCCTCTTGGAATCTAAACAGCCTGGAGTCTAGAAGCCTGCAATAGCAGTGTGTCCTTTACAGATCACTTCAGTATTCTAGAACTCAGTCTTTTGGAGTAGATGGACATGTCTGTTCTGTGTTTATTCTCTGTTTCAGAGCCTCCTGCTCTCATTGCGTTTTTCCTTCCCGGTTGCTAAAGTGATTACTTCTGCTGCTGTTGTGCTTTCTGCTGGGACAAGCTGAGTACCCAACTTCTAGCTCCGTGGAGACATCCGGACACTAGAATCCATGCCTTTGTACACATCACCAAAGTCCTGAGCACTTAGTTAAGATGGAATGAGTAGCAAACAATAAAGGCTAGGGCAGGTAGAGTATCTCTTCTTAACACCAGAGACCTGATGCAGAAACACCCCTTCACAGAAGCAGACTGCCAGTTCTCTACTTCCCATTCATCAGGATTATGTCCTTCTTTTTGCTGGGTCCCCACTGTTCAAAAAATACTGCCACATGTAACCCATTTTCTATAGCTCTGCTTGTGAGAAGCATAGGTTGAGACACATCAATGTTTCCACACCACAAAACAAAGAAATAAGATACCTGATAGAAAGCATAAAGAGAGCAAGCTGGATATATTTTTAGTAATAAAAATAGACACAGTAAATATCATCAAATCACCTTTAAAAGGTTTGAAAGTTGCAGTGAGATTTACTTGGTAAGTTTCAATCCAAATGTGCCAATGGTTCAACAAAACTCTGTTTGTAATCATCAGGGTCCTGTATTCCCTTGGGGTGCTGCGACTCTGGCTGTAGTGTGTAGAACTGCCTAGAAATCACAACAGGGATTGTAATCACAACAGCCAAATTAACCCAGGCTGACCATATTGCTTTATGCCCCAGGAAAGGTTCTGGAAGCTGGGAAAGGAAGGCTCACTGATAGAAAATAACCAAGAGGTTAAAGGAGAGAGAGACATTATTTTTGAACTTATAAAGTGAACATTATAAATAGAAAAAACAATAGAAAAGCAGGAATTAAAAACAATAAGAACAAAAGCAAGTTGACAGTGTCCCTGCTAATATGACAATTTTAGTACTGCTAAGGCTGAACCTCATGGCATAATAGCTGAGTCCTAGCAAAACAGCCAAGGACCATGGGTTTGGGGCACTTAGTCACAATGGCATTTTAGGTTAAACAATCATTGACTTAGCAGTGAAAAATGAGATAAATTAAAATTATTTTCTTCACAATGGCCGAGGGGCTTGGCAAGTAATATATTGACAAAATTTCCTGGACATAATAGGTTACATTAATTTTCAACTGCAAAACAATTCCTTCAGCATTATTTTTCAAGGAAAGAGAAAAGAAGAGAGAAGAAAACCAGCCTGTGCCTTTCACTATTTACTCGAGCCTAAATGAGAAAACACACTTCAAAGAAAAGATTAAGAAAGATGTATGGAGACACAGAGCCAAATCCTGACTTTAAAGAATTCAAGTTAATTGGTTACCCATTTGCCTGTTCGATGTGGTCAGTATTAATCCAGGAACAATAGAAGCAAAGGTTATGAAAATCATTACAGGGTGAACTGGATGCTCAGCCCTCTGCTGAACGACTCACCCTTGTTTGCAATATAGACCTGGGTTAGGATAGGTTGGTAGAAGAGCCCAGCCCCGTCTTCTCACTGGATAATAATGGTTACTTTAGGTTCAATTCTGCATACAGGGACAAACAGAGCTGGACAAACAGGGCTGTACAGGGTATGAGAGGATGGTTCTATAAGCTAGAGAAAAATAGGAACAAAAGCCCCTCTTCCTTTAACTTTAACTATTTCACAACTTGAAGGAGGGTTCATCTATAGTTCTGTGCTTTGATTGGTTAAATAAAAAAGCTGCCTGGGACATTTG
>JAQHUG010000184.1:3271330-3285548 GCA_028555095.1 Dicrostonyx torquatus
AGTTCCTGTCACCACAACCCACTCTTCTGCAATCCTAGTATGAAGGCACCCACAGATTGCCTGTCAATCTGCTCTTTAAAATCACTGAAATTAGAATTTCTTATACTTTTCATGTGTCTCTGTGTACACTTCTTCACTGAGTGTAATGTTATTTTCAGCCATTTAAAAAATGGGAAAGACTTCCTCTTAGATCTCATGCAGCAAACAAACAGCCAGAAGGTAGATTGGAATTTCTTTTGTTTTTAGAAGTAAGGAACTTTGCTCTATTGGATAATTTCTTTCAAATACCAGAAGCAATCTCCATGAGCTATCTATAATGTGGTGACTAACAGGCAAGGCATACTTCTAAGTTCAATTCCTGTTACCAGAAGATTCTCTCTATATTTTTTATTTCTTGGAAATCAGAAAAAAAACAACCCTAACTTGTTCACTTGCTGTTTGCATGATGCCAAACTTTTTTCTGTAGCTAATTGAAGTTATGCGGGTTGTATTTATTTTAAGAAATGAATTGGTATTCCATAAGCATATTACAACAACAAAGGTGTCCTTTATATTTTTGTTTTCGTCTTAGTCAGTTTTCTGTTACCGGAACAAAATGCCTGAGTAAAACAACTTGAAGAAAAAAGATTTGTTTTGTTCAAGTTTCAGAGGTTTCAATGAAAGGGCAACTGATTCTATTATCTTGGGACTGATGGGAGACAGGGTGTCATAGTGGCAGGTTAGTAGGGAAATGGACAGCCAAACTCTCTGCCAACAGGAAGGGTGGAAGCAGTGCAGAGTGGACCAAGATAATCTAGAAGTCATAAGTGATCAAACCTTTTAAAATTAGGTCTCACATCCTAAGTTTTCCATATCTCAAAATATCTCATCAAATTATCAAAAAGCAGCCCACAAAAGAAGTCACAGTTCTCATGATGCAGTCTTATCTTTAAAGTCCATCAAGTGGCACTTAAGTGTTTTAGCTCTTTTAGCAAAAGACTTTGAGAAGAGGTGTTGTAGAATCAAATGGCAAAAGCTTCTATGCAGTGTTAGATTTAGCAATGAGCTTACAGCACATACTCAGGTAGGCATTGTGTCTCCTTGGTGATGCTCAGGCATGTCACTCCACTTTGAGTGGAAGGTCTATATGTATAGGGACAAGTAGCCCATTCCCCCTAGCTTACAGTGGTTATTAACTTTGAGCATCCATGACTAATCATTAATGAAGCTACTGGTAGAAGACTTTCAGTTGTAGATAAAACAGTGTTTTCTGTCAGTTTTAGCTCCCTCATTTCTTCTTGCTCTCCTAGCACCTTCTCCTTGATAGTTTTCAGTTTCTCTCATTTGCTCAAACTGCTAGCACCTTTCATGGTCAAACACTGCTCCAACATTCCCTCATAATTAAGCAACGCTTATTGCATTGACTTGGAAAGGGGAATATGGATGATTTTCAAATGGAAATAAAACATAGAATTATAAATTCCCAGTAACTGACCATTAGGAAGTTCACTCTCATGGTTTTCTGATTTAGTTCAAGTTGCTGCAACAAAATGCCATAGATTATACAGCTTTGAGATGATTCTGTATGGTTCTGGAGACTGGGAATCCAGATCAATGTGCTAAAAGATTCTGGCTCTGGATTCCAGCATTGGAAGGTGGCTATTGGCATCTTTCCACTTTTTCCCTGTCATTGTTTTTCTTCTTTCAACCTGTTCCTGTCTAACTACCATCATCAAAATCTGGATTTAAACTTTTGAGTTTAAGAGAACACACATATTCAGGATTGTGGCAGAGAGCTATACAATGTACACATTTATGTGTGTATTTCTTCTGTGAAAAAGTAGTAAAATGACTATTCATACTAACTTGTATTCCTAATACCTTTAGACTTTTTGTGCAAGGTGAAGAATAATCTTTCCATTGATTCATTTAATATCTCCCCCTCAAAATTAATGCATTATTAACTGTCCGGAAGTTGTCATTTTTAATTTTTTTAAGGTTAGGAGGAAAATCCTTCTTTTTCCTCTCTACATCAGTATCAAACAAAAATATATCATTACTACATATAGATGTGTATATTTCACATATAAACATGCATGTGCATGCATGGTGTACATGATGAATGATTCTTTTATAGATGTAAATATGTGTGTTTGTGTTATTTTTACAGCAATGCCCCCAATCTTCTGAGTGTGCTCTTCCTGTTTTGTGACTCACACACCTTCTCATTTTCCAGTGCAAAGCTTTCTCTACAGACAGACTAGATAGTGGCCTCGGCTTTCTACCTACAGCAATCCCCATCTCCTGCTGTCCCCTTGAGCTATTATTGCTAAGGAGGTCCACATATCTATTCTGCTATCAGCTGACATTTATGCTAGTGGACTGTCTTTCTGCTCGACTCCATCAGTACCCGCCCACACACTGTTAGTCTTTTGTATGATGACTCTGTAACTGGCATCCACAGCACAAAACCATTTAGATTTCCTGGAACCAAATTGCTTTCCAGAACTGCAATGCATGGAGCTGATGTAGCTATTGATTTCTCGTTTGTTAGGGGCCTAGGATGAGGAGCTCCAGGCAGATTGAGGCTGGTGGCAAGCACACCTCTTCACATCTGTGAACTTCTTGGGTCACCCTCCCTGGCTGCTGAGGCTATGGATTCTACTATGTGCTTTGCCTTCTTTACAAACTGCTACGCTGGTGCCTACAGCTAAAGATCTCCTGTGCCTCTTGTCATCTTCAAGCCTATTTTGCCCTTTGTCTGCTGAGCCTGATAACAGCAGCTCCCAGAAACCTTCAGCCATCTCAGCCAATGTGACCTTTTCTGGTGAGGCCAAACTGTATGGAGAATGTTTTCCTGCTCACCTAAGTGTCCACTGAAAAGTCCGCCTACCAGTGAAACACTCAGTTATTCATCTTTGCTTTTCCTTTTTAAAAAATTTCTGACTTAATTGTCTGGTGCAAATAATTGATTGTTTCAGTGGCCAGTAATTCTTTTATTTTCTTATTATTGTTCAGACCTTTAGGCAACACATGTGTGTCCAGTGCCCAGTTGCAGCTCACTGGGTTCTAAGAAAAACACATAATGTCTTAATGCATCTTCATAGAAATAATAGTTCCTTTCGAGGTAAATAATTATTGACAATACTGTTGTTTGGTTGTTTCATATTTTTTATTATTCAGCTTGATTTCTTTTCTTTGATCCTTATAATTAATTTGGGGATTTGCTCCAGGACTCATATGACCTGCATATTTTCATCCCCTTGAACTTCCTCCAACTTCTATTTTTCGCTAACCTCCTCTCATCAAAATTATGACCTCTTATTTTGTATTTATTTTTAGATGTATATAACATTCTGAGTCCAATTAATGTTGCCCTTCTTTATGTGTTCTTAGGGCTCACTATTTAGAATTGGGGTCTTGCCCAAATATCTCCCCAAATAAAAAAAAAGATTATCCAAATGTCAGCGCATATCAACTACCTATAACTCTCCATTCAGAAGTGAAGCCTTGTGAAATTTTTTTTTTCATCCATGTTGACATGTTAACTATTGTTGTCTTTGTAGATCTTCTTTTGGCACCTAAGAGTTCATGGAAGCAATTTACCTTATCAGAAGACAGACACACACAAACACTACCACCTAGCACATTTAATTTAAACATATAGCAGGGGACTAGGAAGTAGATGGAGGGGAGTGAGAAGAGAGGTGATGGGAAAGAGTCTATTCATTCCTACATTCATGCATGGAAACATCACAGTCAAGCTTATTCATGTGTGCAGTTAAGACCTTTTTGTCCTTTAAAAAAACTTACATTAGAGAGTAAAGGCATAAGCCTGTAAGAGAATGAAGATTATAATGTTTATGAGGTTTCTTCTAGAGTGGACTATATTATTCAAGTGACTTGAATGCATGTTTATCGGCCATTTTGACTCAGAACAAACCATTCTTGATTCCATATGTCACAAAGTTATTTCTCCTGTTAACACTATCCATATACATATCAGCTTGGCCAAAATGCAGAAATAAGAGAGTTACATAAACTCCCAGTAAATCCTATTAAGGAAAATCAGTGATTGACAATCTAGACTGTGGATGATGTAATGACATTGATGCTCAAAAATAAATGTAAATAGTACTAAAAATACTGGAGCATTGTTCTCCTCTGATAGTTCCATAAATCTGTATCTGATAGAACGATGAGACTGCATTACTTTTCTTAAAAATACCAACTCTTCGCCATGAATGCCAGGCTGAGGCTAAATTTTTACTTACTCTGAAACACTAAACCATCCCCAGTAGAACAATGCTTGACTACAGAATGGCATTAGGTTGTTATGGTCTCTGAACCAGTGACTGCCTTGGGTTTTCTTACCACTGGGAAGAACATTGTGTTAACATGAATTTTCCAAGTCTTTGTGCCACACCTCAAAGTGGACACTTGCTTCCTTCTTCTATTTGACTTCCCCCTGCTTTAAAAAAAGATATAACGTGACTTCTTGTATGTTTATGAATGGAGACATCTTGAAGATTTTGATGTACTGTGTTAATATAAACATATATAAAAGAATGCAGGTTTAACTTCAGCACCCCTCTTAATGGCGAAACAATGTATACCATTTCAACTTGGGTAAAAGGCACTGGAGTATCTCCTCAGTCAGCCCATTTTGTGGGTAAGATGAGTTAGAAGATAATGCTGAACTTCTTGTGATTTTTAAAGCATCTATTGCACATTCTACTGTCTGTATCTCTCATCTGTCAGAAGACAGATTCCATTTTTTGCAGAGTCCAGGGAGAAGTATGTTCTGTGTAGCATCGATGGAAAGACCTGACATCTATGGGTCTTAGTTGGGTATTTGTCAGCACTGAAAGTTGCTGAATTTCATCTCAGTACTTCTTGCTCTAGGAGACCCATGATTGCCTCTATATATCTAAGGTTCTGCCATTTGTTGGTGCTTAGACCCTTCTGGAGATATGGTACCCTCTGTTAGAAAGAGAATCATCTGTGATGCAGAGTTGCTTCCTTGATCCCCTCATCTTGTCTCCCTGGTTATAGGATAACACTGATAATTAAACCTTGGCTCCTATGTAATTTCATATTGTGGATTACAATATGTTTCCTTATGTTAAGACTAGGTGATACATTTCATGAATTTCTTCTAGATTTGCTTAAAAGCCATCCGTTGAAATCTCTTGTACTTAAAAATATCTCTTTCACTTTTGTAACATATAAGGTTCCCCTCTCCTGACATGAAATATCCTTCCAGTAGGGTTGAGCATCGCTGCTTCCATGTCTGAATTCCTCCCTCTTTCTGCACCTCAGCAACTATTGGTCAAGAGAAGAATGGGCATGTTTGCTTTGTTTTTCTTTCTGGTTATTTTCTCCTAACTGAGGGATCCTCAAACTGTCACTAATTTTCCCCCCATTAACATGCCAATACAACCACAGGAATGGAAATCTCTGCCATATAATGACAGAGAACATCCCCACAGGTACTTCTCTACTGCAATTTCTGCAAGAATTTAGATTCCGTGACATTCTTCTGGAAATTTCATCACAGTATACCAGCCAAAAGGATTTCACCTGACATTCCTGCCATTCTCACATGAGAATCTCAATGACCATGTGTTCTTAAAACACACAGTTACTTCTGGAGGGGCTCAGTAACTGTGTCCCTTGATCTCTTGGCTTAATCCTTTAGATCACTGAACAGTAGAGAACTCTTGTCCACATGTTATAGAATTATATACATGAAAGTTCTGTCTTTGAAGATCCTGAAAATAACAATCAGATTCAACCAGACATGTGGGGGAAGTTAATTTAACTATATTACAAAGTGAAAAAAGAAAAGAGTAAATAAGGTTGCAAGAGCAGAACAATGGGATGACATGATGCACTTACAAAATTTTAAATTATTTTTATTCTTAGTTTGGCTTGATATAGTAATAGAAAAAACCATTAAGATTTAAAATAACATCTCTCCAAGAATTTTATGTACCTCCACCAAGACTTCTTTGATTGCACTAAGTCAATGTCTAGACCATGAAGGTGCATAAATAAAGGTATTGTTATCAGTCTTCAACAATATATTTTTGGGAGGTCCAAGATCATTCAAGGGATATTATTTCAAAATCAGTAGTAGCTACTAGAATTGCCCCCCCCCTTCTATCGTGGAGACATAGGAAGCAGCAATGCTCGCAAGGTCTGTCTGTTCAATGTGTTCTTTGTCCAATGACCTTGAATAACAAGAGCTAAGATCAGTGAAAACATTTTTAAAATGTGACGTATCAATAGATCATGAAATCATCTTTGCCTTTTAGCCTTATATAAGGGACTAGGTTGCTGGTGCTCAGAGGTCCCGCAGAGTTCACCGGGGCTAACCCTCATTTTCCAGATGAAGAACCTGCACCTGGGAGAAATTAAGTGAGTTACTTGAGGTCAGACAGAAAAGTCACATAGAGAGTTCAGCTGACAGTCATGTCTTTTGCCATCAGTTCTCTTTTCAACATGTGATGGCGATACAAAACCAACACAGCAGGATTGTATTTTCACCAATAAAATTTAATCTGTCCCTTGGTTTCTGTTCACTTCCAAAACTTAACTTTAAAAACCAATGGAAGTAGGAAAATCTGGGTGAAATTTCCCAATGGGCAAATAATTCCTTAAATCAATGTCTCCTCAGGTATGGCTTTCATCTTACCTTTGTAAAAGATCATCTTGAAAGCAGAGCTCTTTTATAAGAATAAAATAATACCTGTATTCATTTTCTCTTCTCTAACATTAGCTCTAGAGTCCCAGATCTTGGGGATTCACAGTAGGTGTTTAGATTAAGTGTAGAGACTGCCCAGGAGAGACAGGCTCAATGAACAGGACACAGAAAACTTGATTATTCTTGGAGCTTGAGTAGAGAAATGTTTTAAATTTATTTAGATCCTGAGCAGGGTCTAGTCAATATGCACATGGTCTGGGATGCCCCCAAGGATGATACAAGTAGCAAACAAGGACTTAGGGTGCTTGACATAAAGATCACTGGCCAAGGATAAGAAGGTATAACTCTTCCAAAGCCAGTGAACATGGTATTCACACCCAGGCTTCAGAAGCTCAGAGTTTAATAAAGTTTCCTAACCAATATACCAATCCCTTTAAATGTCTTGCATTTCCTCCTTCCAGTGTGATTTCCCTATCTTCCTTCAGCAACCTTCAGCCAAGCACAACCCTTGTCTTGCCATAGCCTTGTGTCATCTACAGAATATTAGCTTTCCAACACTCCACACTGACTATATATCCTCTATCTCTCTGGCACACTGTCATCCATACTATCACTGTAACATAACTCAATTATTATGTTACTTCCCACTAAATATGCCAATATTCCTCTATTAAGATGCACAGATTCATTCTTGCCTAAACTAGCTTGGATTCCATGGCCATTTGTTATGACTACCCCATAAGTATGCACACCCCCCTTAACTCCTCTTCTTCTGGCATCATCTGTTCCAATGCAAACCTGGCTAATCTAATTCTCTGTGGCTCCAAAAGGGCAGTAGCACAGCTGTGTGTAAATGCCAAGCATGCCACAACAGAACAATAGTGACTGACATGAGCAAGTCCCAGTGTCTCATGAAAAGCCTCAATCAGGTTTATTTCTTTTCTGGCTCTAATAATTCCACTAGCTTTGGTTACTCATCTTCCTCATCATCGCTTGGTTACTCATCATCCCTCCTCTGCATAATGCAATAGGTTACTTTTTATCATTGATGCTAATCAGAAGAGGGTTATTTTGTCTTGTCACATAGAACCTATGCTCTGTTTCAGCCTGCCTTGGTGTTTACAGTGAGCTCTATGATGCAGTGTACATAGTATTCCATCTTTTATCTTAGGATACCCTACTTCCTCTCGCACAGTCTCCTCCTTCTTTATCCCTTCCCCCTGTATTTCTTCCTATCTTGCCCTCTATAATGCAATCTGAACTTCCCAATTCCTTTGTTCATCTTTGCTGGTGATATATTTAGAAAAGTTTTGGTTGAAAACTAGAAAAAGATCTTGACTTAAGATCCCCATAACTTATTTTCAAGCTTTAAAGTAAGATACAAATTAGCTTGTAATTACAAGTTATATTGTATATGGGTATTTAAAAGAATGGATGGTTGAGTGAATGGATGGATACACACATAAGAGAAAAGAAGGACAAAGGGCGTCTAAATATTTTTTTAGCTGTTAAAACAGCTGGCACACAAAGATGGTATCTGTAAGCATATTATACATGCATACTTGTTTGACAAATTCTTGCCTCTTTCACATTCCCACTACAAAATAAACTGGGTTGCATTTTAGCCAAGAAAGTTAACCCAAAATGGGAAACTGTTTTTGAGGATGTTGTATTCTAGAGACCAAGAGTAAGCATTGGAACTATGGACTCATGAATTTTAACTTAAGTAATCATGGTGAGTATCACGCTTCACAGCTCTGGAAGTACCATAGTATCAAGGTCAGAATTTTGATATAATGATTGCAAAGATAGAAGCTCAAAGCAACCATGAAATGGGGAGACAAGAGGAAAAGATCCATGGAAAGAAGTGTGAGATGCAGCAATTTCTCTTTTCTCAGTACAAGCAAGACAGTCTTTTCTGATTATGCTGATTATAATAAACAAAAATACACTTTAAAAAGTATATTTTTTAAAAAGAAGAAACCCCAAAAGGTTGTAAAAAAGATACATCATCTGCTACCATATATATAAGAAAGAGACACACTTCTAGATGTTCCATAAAATTTTATTTATTTTAGGCAAAGTAGCAACAAAATATAAACATCAATTAAATTAAATAGTATTTACCAACAAATTTTAAGGAGAATTTGGAGATTATTTTATTGTTTTCTCTGTTAATCTTATTTTTTTTGTCTTTATCATTTCATGTTTCAAAAGAAACAATAAATTTTTAAGTTTGTTTGAGCCTTCTAAACTTAAAGACAGACACTCTATGAATGATAAAGACACACTGGGTTCTCAAACTTCAATATTTGAAAATAATTGGTTGAAGAGATGAAGAGTTGGCTCAGCTTTTAATGTCATTTGTTGCTTTTACAGGGGACTGGACTCAGTTCCCAGCACTAAGAAGGCAGCTCACAACTATCTCTAACTACTCTTCTATGGGGCCATAATGCCCTCTAATGGCCTTTGTGGGCCCCCAGGCAAATGCTACACATACATATATGCAGAAAATATACACAAAATAAAAGAAAATAAATGAAAAGACACAAGTATATGATTGGGATTCACAGGAAGTAAAAATTTTTAAAAAAGAATTCTTAACCATCCCATTAGACACCTTGTTTGTACATATAAACTGTTACAGTTCTGTAGGATACATTGTAAGTTGCCCCCTAAAATGTAGCAAAATATTTTGTTGAAATGTACATTTTGCCTTCAGGATAAGAGCCTTCCAGTGAGTCTGGTGACCTGTTACCAAACAGACTCCACAATGTAATTTGTGAGCTTCAGAATGAAAGCCCTGTGCCCTCCTACGCTTCTCTGCAGATGAGGTGGGAACTGGGCCTTCTTCCCATTTGCACCCATAGCACCTTAGGGTGTAAAGCATTCGGGTGTGCTTTATTTATTAAGTAATTAATTCTTAGAGTTGCTATTCAGACTGAGATGATGAATCTCAATGTAGTTATGGTTTGCATGTCTACAGGGGGCTAAAAATAGGCATATTAGCTTATTTATTTACCAGCTGCTTATAGCTCATTTTGAGATGAGTAGGTACAGTTCCGGTGCCCAGTTGTTTTCATTAAGATTTCAAGTGCTATATGGACAAAATCTGGAGTCAACGTCTATGTCTCCTTCCTGATTTTAGAGGAAATATTTCCTGTGGTTCCCCATTTAGTGTGACATAGAATATTTTTATTATATATTGTTTTATTGCCCCAAAACTATTCCTTTCAATTCCAACATTTCTGAACATTCATATAAATGGGATTGTGAAATAAAAAATAGAAGTTGGCTGAAGCCAGCAAGGTCAATTATGTGGGCAAACTGAATTCTCAAACTCTGCAGCCTAGATCTTGCTGTGACCTCTTTCCTTTGTGCCCTTTTTACTCAGCACAGGCTGTGTGTGCTGTGTGACCTTTTCCTCTTTGTGTCACCTGCCTGGCAAGAGGAGGAAGGGGGTCTGGTGTTTGGAGACAATTATTGTCAGTCAGAGTCCCTGCTTATCAGTGTACTGGGATTGTGAGGAATGCATATTTTAGCAGGAGTGCATTGTTCTCATTCCGTTTCTCTGAATTCCTTGGGTAGAGAACATCATAGTACTGCTCCTTGGTCTTAACACCTATGCTCTTTATAGACAGTGGGAAAGCTATGTGATGGCAAGCATCTCCATTGAAGGTAGTAGCAACTGATCCTGAGCCCCTGCTGGTTCTAACCTTTCCCACAGAAAGCTCCTAGGTTTTATAAGATGTGAATAATCATTTTTCTCAGAGCTCCTGGGACTAGTGTCCAGAATGACTTTGTTTCTTGGAGTGCCATAGATCCCCTTCCCACTCCACTGAATTATGTGATTTTCGTCAAACAAGTAGCTCTGAAGGCCAACACCCTTTATGTCAATGACTGACATTTGTTGCAGGTTCCCAAAGACAGGGACATGTAGATATTCCCTAATTAGTAAGCCCAGAAACTTCTCAAAGTGGTCCCCAGGGGCTGGGAAACAAAAACCATCCCCAGGATAGAAATTTCCAGCAGATTTTAGTTCTTGTGTCTCATGAACTAAGGTGGTCGCAGAGTGCCCGTGCCTGTGGTAGCTCTGGTTTCTGCCTTCCCCTTGTCATAACTGTGATACCTTTTGCACTGGGGATAACTTTCTTGTCCTCTTTCTCTGTCACGGTGGTCACCTCTTTTGCACTGGGGATGACATTACTTTTCCTTGAGCTATTCTCAATGTTCTGGTTCAAACAAGCACCTGACTTTTTCACCACGAAAGTCTGGTATCTGTCCATAGTGACCTACCTCAAACAGCAACTACTCTCATACGACTGGACCCCATGAAGAATCTGAGAAAGTGCTGCTTCCACTTGCTCATATTGGAATCCCCCAGATATTTACATTAATGGAAAAGCTAACTTGTTAGGAGTTCACAAAACATCACATATTACTTTATTCTTTCATTTCAAAAATTTCCCTCAAATCTTTCATTATCCGGCTGCCTGACATTTCTATGTCTCTCCTATTAGCCTGGGTCCCATACTATCTACCTGCCCCAGACAGCGGCCATTCACAGGATCCACCCATCACAAATCTTGAGTTCCAACACTCTGTAAATTTCATATAAACCTGGATATTATTGTCCTATATTTGTGTTTTCTAAATCCAGAATATCACTTACAATCCCCTTGGCTACCACACTGCCATTACTGCAATTCAGCAGAGTCTAAAATCTTTGCAGATGGCTCTAAATAGCCTTGGACTTGGGGACCTGGAATTACATAGATGAGTAATTTTTTCAGCAAATACATATCAATGATGAACTATTTATATATTAAATATGACTATATAAATTCTAACTATTGTCCTTCCTAACATATATTTAAATATAAGAATTAGAACATAAATAATGCATGAATAGATAAATATATGAACTGGTCGAGGTGAAATATATAATAGAAATAAGATATGATCAAACACTCACTAAAATAATAAAATCCAGTTCTAATAGCAGCTTCACCAAAGACCAAAACGAACATGAGCCTGTCACTTCTCACTGTCTTGCCGGGCCACAGAAACCTTTCTCTGACAGGATTCTGTCAGTATGGATGCCATTTAGACCTCGGCACCTAATTAAAGCTCTTTTATTTCTTACACAGCCTATTTTTCTTTGACATTCTACAGCAGCGTACTCAGATATCTGCCACTTTCTCTCCCACCATAGGACACTATAGGACACTGTCTTTGCATACATACTCAATAAAAATAAACATGGAAATGGGTTTAGATCCATGTGTCTTTTGTCTACACAATTGAAGCATTTATTTTAACCCCATACTCTTTGCAGAGTGGACTCACCAAGTTCATTCGTTTACACAAAGTCAAGAAAATAGTAGGGAAACTTTTGGAGAAGAAGGAGTTCAGTAGATAGAAAAAGAGATACTGGGAAGAATTCAAAGTAAAATTTGTGTGTGTGTGTGTGTGTGTGTGTGTGTGTATTTAAAATTGAGAAAGACTGCAGTTCTTAACGATTGCTTTCCACATAAATATTTCACATGGATCCATTTGTGTACAGTTTTCAGTATAGTGCATTGGAATAAGGGTTATTTGTAAACACAATTGTCTATGCACAGTAGAAACTGAATGGGTAGTAAGTGAAATGGACTGATCTGAATAGTCAGTACTTTATCTGGGTAAATTTTACCTACTAGGTATTTAAAACAAGTGGAAATCTAGTAGATTTTTAACTTATTACTCTTGCAAAAATATTCTTTTTTTGAGCACTTTATATATGCATGCAATGAAAGATGAGAGATTTATCCAAATTTTCCCTTTACACATATCATACACACCTCTCTCAACTTCATATTTTTAGTTTAATAAAGCACTAAGTATAATTAATGCTGTACAATATATATGGGTCTATCTACTGGAGTATGGGAAATAAAGATGTTAAAATAAAACAAAATTCCTAGAGTTAAATGAAAATAAAAAATTCTAAGTAAGCTTCTGGAAAAAAGTGTCAGTGTTATTACACACACTGTATATTGTAAATACCTGACCTCTCAGAGAAGATGTGGCCACTGGTGCAATAATAGCATGGATAATATGGGGTCTCTTATTAATTGGATTTGTGACTTTTTCTACAGGAGAGGATTTCATAATCTTAGTCAAAAATCCATGGCTGCAGATCTCACAAATACAAGGGCAGAACCTGCTATCCTCAGTGTACTAAAAGGCCATGTGGACAAATCCCTTTTGAGTAGATTTATGTTTATACCCATCATCCTGGAATGCTATACTTAGGAGCTTTCTTATGACTGGGTGGGGGAAAATAATTTTAATTTTTAAAATTTATTCCTGTGACCCAATTATTATTAAAAGTATGCTGTTTTTTGGTCTTCATGAATGTATATGCCTTATGGAGTATTTCTTGCTGCTCATATTATGCCACTGTTATTATATAAAACACAATGCATTTTCCAATTTCCCTATTTATGTGTTCTAATATATGATTAATTACAAAGACTGCCCCATGAGCTGTGGAGAAGAATGTGGATTTTTTTTTTAATATTTGGGTAAAATGTTCTGCAGATGTCTTTTAGATCCATTTTATTTATGATGCCATTTAATTAAAAGGACAATGGTCTTGTACTTTGTAAAGATTTGTCACTCTTATTGTTTTAATAAAATGATGATTGGCCAGTAATCAGGCAGGAAGTATAGGCAGGGCAACCAGGCAGGAAGTATAGGCAGGGCAACCAGGCAGGAAGTATACGTGGGGCAATAAGAACAGGAGAATTCTGAGAAGAGGAAAGTCTTAGTCTGCCGTCGTTACCCAGACATTGAGGAAGCAAGATGATAATGCCTCACTGATAAAAGGTATAAAGCCACGTGGCTAACACAAAAAATATTTATGGGTGAATGTAAGAAGCCTGAGCTAACAGACCAACCAGTTTATAATTAATGTAAGACTCTGTGTTCCTTTGGGACTGAATGGCTGTGGGACTGGGTGGGAAAGAAACTACTGCCAACAAATGGTGCCAACATGTACAACTGCATCCACAGAAAACCTGAAAGAACACAGGAAGTAATTCTAGACACAAAAGAACAGAGTTAAGCATGGCTTCTTGGTAGTAGCATTTTCTCAGGTGGGCTCTGTTTGCTAGAGGCAAGCACTTCTCATTTAAGAGAGACTTTCTGACTCAACTTTAGGTGCAAAAACCTTGCAGCACTTTTAAGAAGCCCTGCCACAAAACACACACACCAAAAAAAAAAATGGTGTTAATGAATAGCCAACAACATGCTTCCTTGTGGTGGCAGGGACCTTGAAACTCCATAGAGTTGTGGCAATAAACATAGAGGTACTTCAGCCAGTACCAGTAGCCAGTAAAGCTAGACTCTCAGAAAGCTAAGGAATGGGGTGGATCAGCCATCAAAGCCACGGCTTTAACCCTAGCCATATTGGTTAACATATTTAAAGACTCATGTGGCCAGAAAAAGAGAGATACACAGTAAAGACAAATTCAGGAAAAAAAA
>JAQHUG010000184.1:3286608-3312039 GCA_028555095.1 Dicrostonyx torquatus
TGTGGATTACACAGACAAGAATTATGGGTTAATGTACGATATAAGAGTTAATAAGAAGCCTGAGCTAATAGGCCAATCAGTTTATAATTAATGTAAACCTCAGTTCTTTGGGAATGACCAGTTGTGAGACTGGGCAGGACAAAAATTACTGCTGACATCCAATATTTTCTTGCTCAGATGACATCTGATGGTAAGAGTGCCATGTTTACATGCCCAATGTCATTCAGGCAATTTGCAGTTTTAAATCTAGTAGTATTATTTTGTGAAATTGAGAACACCTCTGTTTGGTGATTATAAGCTTAGAATTACAATATCCACCAATATTGATGATTTGTTCTTTGGGTGAGTATGAAGTGATCTTTCTTACATCTTTTGACAACTTTTGGTCTGCAGTCTATTTTGTCATATGTTGGAATAGCCAAACCTTCTAGTTTCCTGAATTCATTATTTGAAATATCATGTTTCTTCCTTGTACACCAAACTGGTGTCTATCATTGATGGTGAAGAATTGTGTTTTTGCTTGGTGTTTGGTAACAGCATAAAGATATATTTTGTTTTCTGACTAATCTTCTAGTTTGTATATGTTGTTGGAAAACTGAGACTATAAATATTCAAAGTTATTATTGAATGATGTGTATTAATTTCTGTCCTACTTCTGATCATCTATTCTTTTTACTATTTTTTTTTTTTTGGTTTTTGAGACAGGGTTTCTCTGTGGTTTTGGAGCCTGAACTAGAACTAGCTCTTGTAGACCAGGCTGGTCTCGAACTCACAAAGATCCGGCTGCCTCTGCCTCCTGAGTTCTGGGATTAAAGGCGTGCACCACCAACACCCGGATCTTTTTACTATTTTAATCAACTCCCTTAATATTATTTTTTAATTCCCTGTGTCCACTTGAGTCTTTATTCTTCACTTCATACTGAATGAATTATTCCTTCTACTATTCTCTGCATAGTTGGCTAAATGCTCATATATCCTTTTATTTCTCACTAAATTTTAATTTTTTGAATTTTTTTTACTGTGTCCAATAGTTTAAATTGACAGCTGTGATCTTTTAGAACTTGGAATACATCTTTAAAGGCCTTCTGGTTTTAAAAGTTTCTACATAATAATTAAGAGTTATTCTGATGGGTCTGATTTCTTAAGTGACATGACCTTTCTTTCTTGCAGCTGGCAACAAGCATGCTTCCTCCTTCCCTCCTTCCCTTTTTGTTCTTTCTTTCTTTTAATTATAAATTGTCATGGAGTATTATTTTTATAGTTCTGTTTGCTGGGACATCTATAGGTCTCTTGTAGCTTGATGGAAATCTCTCTACACATGGAAATTTTTTTCTATGACTTTGCTGAAAAATATACTCTATTATTTTGGTATCATATTCTTCTCTTCTACCAAGTCCATAATATAAATATTTGATTTTTTCCCTTGTATCTCCAAACTCTTCATTGTTTATGCCATATGTTTTTATAAATCTATCATTAGCATTTACTATGTGGCCCAATGTTTCTACCTTGTCTTCAATCATTCCCAGCATTTCTAAAGCATACATTCTATTAGTGAGGCTTCCTATTAAGGATTTTGTTTGACTTGCTGAGATTTTCATTTCCATAGTCATTTCCATTTGACTTTTCTACAGTAATCCTCTCTTTATTAAATTCCATTTAGATACCTTGTCCCAATTTCTTCATTTCATTCAAATTCATATTTTATCCTTGTAAAATGTATTCATATCTTCTTCAAGTTGTTTGAACATAGAGTTTTTCTTTTGAATTCTTTGAGAATTATTTGAGGACATTCTCTTTGAACTTAATTATTGTACAATTAGAAGTTTTTGGGAGAAGACATGCTACTTGGGATTTTCATACTGTTTTTGTTTCTTCATTGGTAGTAGCTAATATGGAGATAGTTAGGTGACTACTGTGAGCTTGGGCCTGATAATGTGGCAATGGCTTACTTTCTGGCGATCACTAGGATAACTGCAGAAGTGTGTTCCTGAAGATCAGGGTTTGGACACCCATTTTATGTGTAAAGCAGGATCTTGTCATATAGAAAAACTTGAACTCTGAAGTTTAGTCTGGGAATCCCTTGGTAAATTAGATGGTGGTACAAAACTGCAACTGAGAAGATCAATGACACCTCAGAAGAGGACTAGAAATGGATTTCAACCAGATTGGGTAAACAACAGTATTCTTTGCCCTGGTGCTTCACAAATTGTGGGCTCTCCATTTACAGTCTGAAGAAATGGAACTTCCTAGAGAACATCATGATGGTCTACTACACTGAAAAAACTAGATCAGCTCAATTGTATGAGTGTGAGTTGGAATGCATGTTAAGGTTTTGAAAAGATACATGCACGCCCCATGTTGAATTATAAGCTTGTGAAATGTCAGATACATGAAAGTATCTTTTGAGATATATGTTAATGGCAGATACACTGGCAATTCCTTTCAAGGCACTGGGATCTTTGAGCTTTCCTCTTCAGTCACAGAAAGGCAAACACAAAATCCATGCATTATCAACAAAAAGCAATTTCAAACTTGAAAATGCCACTCTGATCTTATTGGCATCAAAAACTGTCAGTTTTGAAGATAGTAGAGAATACTACAGAACTGTACAGTAAACACTGGGTTTTAAAATCTCTGTCATTTTAGCCTCCCCAAATAATCCTATGCTAATGCATTCAAACCATGACAAAACAGTGTAGACTGTTTCCTTTAAATAAAATATATCTACATTTCTCAGCATTCTGGGTCATATAAGGCAAAACCCCTAGTTGTCTAAGGAGGACTTCAATCCTGGAATAGAGAGAGTCCCTTCTCACTGTGTCTTGAGGTGAAAGAAGCCCACAGAGAAGTTTCCTTCAAGATATACAGAAATTATTCCACTAACTTTAATCTGTGAATGTTCTTGATTCACTTTAGCATTTTACTCTTTAGTAGATCTCAAACACATAAGGGGATTTTGAATCCATCATTATGAATAGAATTGCTGATACATAATGAAATAGAAGGAGCTATTTTCACTTTCCAGTGACTTGCTAGACAAATTTTAATATTCATGTGCCTTTTCATTACTTAGGATGAGATATTCAACTACATCAAAGGAAAAACATGGTAGCATATAGCAGGGGTCATATCTGTCCAAGAATAGGGTCTGTATCACTCCATCAGCCAACTCAGGAGTGTTGGAGCTGTGGCTGGGTTTAGAGATGTCTGTGAGAAAAAAAGAGCATCCCCAGTACACCAGGACCAAGTGAAGGAATAGGGTTTTCCATTCACTAATTTTTGCAAATACTATAATCAGTTATGATCCAACATTAAGTTTCCAGGAACACATGCACTAAAGACAATAATCAAGAAAATCTGAACAACATAAGAATTGGACATTAGTGTTTACTGTTTGTACTTTTTACTCTCTTTACATAACCTGAGTAATAGCTATGGTACCTGCCTATAACTACTCATTACTTACAGTCAAACTTGAGTCCTTCTCCATGATGAATAAAAGCTATCTCATTTATTGAATTTTGCTGAAGATAGAACCCTTCCATTCTCAGCTACGATCCACATGCAATAGCCAACTGGCCCAATCATGCTCAATCAGCTTTGTGAACAACCTGGAGGGGCATTCCCTGACTAGTTTCTCTGTGTACCATGCATCGAAAGTAAGTTTCAGTAAAAAGAATTCTGCAGTTGGTTCATTACTCTCTGGTCTTCTCTGTCTATAAGCCTCTCCTTAGATATGACCCTCCTTAAATATCTTTCATTAAAATTCTCTCCATATTGTTGTCTCATGTGAACCCATCCTAAGGGATTCATTTATTTATAAAATAAAGTGTGTCAATGAATATAAAGTATTTTCATCTCTTTGCGAGTTTATAATCTCCTTGAAACAAACATGTAAATAGGTGTCCTCTATTTTGTTGACAATCAGAGGAACAAATTAAATGCTGATTTTATGTCCTGTCATTTGAAGAAAATATTCCCAAAGATATGCTTTTGTCCTTGAGAAATATGATGTCTACCTGGACACTTAAAACTTAGGACAATGCTAGGATTAATCATCATAATTTAATTAAGCAAATGCTTATGTCTAGATAGAAATTTTCCAGAGTCTAGAAAAGATATTTTCTAGATTGTACAGTGTTTATGGGTGAAACATTGCCATTGAGGTCATTACTGGCTTAGATGTAAGTCTATAAAATTTTGTAATGATTTGCATGCTTTATTAGAAAGAGGTTATTGAACATAATTTTTGTTTTATTTTTCATGACTATCCATTATTCTTGCTAACAGCTATCAGTGCTCTGATTTCCCACAGTAAGGACATTTCTGATGCTGCATGGATGTGCATAGATCTGCACCAAATGAGCAAAAATGACCTAATCTTTTGTGCATATAGTTTAGATGGTATTGCTTTGCCTTATTATCACTCTATGCTATTTTTATTGATTTTATTTTTTGATATTGTACTACAACTAAATTATTTCATCATTCCCTCTTCTTGTCCAAACACTTGCATATACCCCTCCTTGCTCTCTTTCAAATTTATTGCCTCTTTTTTTATTAATTGTCATCTCAAGTATCCCCATTCGTTGTTGTTCCCTTCTCCCTTCCATTAGTCATTGTTAGAATTTTATTGGCACAGGAACCAGTTCACGTTAATAATTATTGAATGTGTATTATGTATCAGGCATTTTCTAATAAGATCATAGACATCAAATAATTTGAAATTTACAATTCCCTAATTCATTAGAATATTTCTAAAATATAAGAGTGAATGTTGTGTGCAAAATTTCATATATCAATCTTTTGGACTGTGGAATAAAGTTTAATTCATGAACTCACTGATGTTTTCTGTTTTCTCAGAGTCTCAATAATCATTCTCTCACAGGCTCAATAAGAAATGTGGAGTATTGAGAGGAGATACTTAACTTCTTCACCAGTAAACATCAAAATGATATGTCTTTAAGAAAGCAGAGAAGTTGGAATGTGAATCACACATAGTGATGTGATGAAGATCTCCGTGTACAAGGAGAGAGTAGCAAACATTTTAAGTAAGAAAATCACTTTTATGATGGTACTAAGTTGTGATGTGGGATTTCTCTCTGTATGCTGTGAATATGTTTTATCTTCATTGGTTAAGAAAGAAGCTGCTTTGGCCTCTGGCAGGACAGAATAGAGATAGGTGGGAAAACTAAACTGAATGCTGGGAGAAATAAGGTGGTGTCAGGGATATAACATGTAGCTGCCAAAGGAGAAAGATGCCCAGCAGAGCCCATCAGAACTTTGCCAGTAGGCCATGACCTCAGAGTGATGCACAGATTAATAGAGATGGCTTAATTTAAGATATAAGAGCTCACTATACATACAATTAAGTGCTTGAGCAAGTAGTGTTTTAATTAATACAGTAGCTATGTGATTATTTCAGGTCTTGATGGCTGGGAACAAATGAACAGCCTCTGACTACAAAGTTGCAAGCTTACAGAGTAAAGCTTTTAATAAGGACAAAAAATTGCAAATAACCTCCATCATTTCCATTAATTCTACCAGGTACTTTTGTTGCACATAGTCCTTGGAAATATAATGTGGCCTCTTTTTGCTTTGCTATTGGTTTCTAAAATCTCCTAAAATTTGTCTTATTTATGTTTGTCTACATCAATGACATAGAGATAGATCTATATACATATATCCCTTAATAGATACCCAATCCTTCTGAGTTCATGAAAAACCTGTGATATCAATCTATTCCTCTTATCTTTGGTTATCTTGAGAAATGCAAAGTCATTGGCCTTTATTTCTCTATATAATTATTGCAGAGAAAGAAACATCTATATTATCCAATAGATTGTGACCAAGTTTCTTCTCTGGCTGTGTTCTTAAATATTCCCTCAGGAGTGTACTGCATTGGTGTATTGTAGGCCTCCCATTAATTTAAGACATTCTTTTCAAACATGTGTCTAGCCCTCCCCAATCTACTATTGGCTTATAAATTATACTTGTTGTTTCAGGGCAATAAATGAAATGATGAATGCATGCTTTGTTCAATCACCTTTTTATTCATGAAAGGCAAAACAAATATTCTAAGAAAGCATTTATCTACATCAGGAATAAGCTGTAAAACTTTCAAAAATGCTCCAAGTAATCCAGAAAGAAACCACTAATTACTGTCATGACAGAAAGGATTCCACAGCTGTAAATGTTCAGGGAACCGTAATGTACTGGAGATGGAAAATTTCCTATGGAACCCTCCTTTCCCAAATGGGTAGCAGATACTCTTAGGAGCAGAGTGCCGTGCATAGATCATCACAGCTCTGACCAATTGTGTTATGCCTGCATCTCCTGAATACACATCCATCATGGTTTCCTGAAGTCAAAAGTGTTGACTTCCAGTAGAAAAGATCAAAGAGGTCACTCTACTTGATCCTATATCACCTATGTCACTGTGAAGGATCTTCTCCATGCATATTTCTGTTTGTTCAGATGGATCGAAACATCTAGAAGCACAAATATCTCAACAGCTGACAGCCTTAAAAGGAAAACAATGCCCTTTAAAGGTTTTGATTTTGTAAGAGTATCATAAAAACTTCATAGTGACACATGCATGCTTTGTCAAGTGATATGAGTGACAATGACCGTTCCCTGGCTTCTCTCAAAGCTGATAAAGTGATGAGAGAAATGTTAGAATACTAATGGTTGCTTTTTTTAAAAAAAAAAAAACCTGGATTACCAGATCCCTATTTTAGAATTTTTTCAATTTATGTGTCTAACTTCACTATATTATTTTCTCATATTATCTTTAAATAAAATTAGGATGAGCAACCTTTGACTTTGCTACAGGCAAGGTTTATGTCTGTTCATTCATTGTGTTCTAGATGTGATACAAATCAATATCCAAAGAAAGAGGCAGTGAGTATTCAATAGATCTCAAGCTTCAATTTCACACAAATACCTGCCCCAGCATGCCACCACCAACTCATCTTTTATCTCAGAAAAGAAATTTATCGTACTTTACCAGCTTATAATTATTAAATATATTCAAATTTACAGACAGCCTACAAACAAAGTCTAATAATAGTCATCTGCATCTAGTGTAGAGGCAGCCTACAGAATATTAAAAATTCATGATAAATGTATGCCTGACAGAGGAATAGGGCCAGGGCTATACATAAAACTAAATAAAACCCTAAACTGTAGAATACAAACAATCCAGTTTTGTTTTGTTTTTTTTTTAAAGACAACAAACCTAAACAGAGAGTTCCCTAAAGAAGAAGTAGAAGTGACTAGAAAATACTTAAAAAATGTAGAAAAAGTGAAGATATCCTGAGTAAATTGGGAGCATGAGGACCATGGGAGAGGGTTAAAGGGGAGGGGAGGGGCAGAAAGAGAAGCAAAGAAAAATGTAGAGCTCAATAAAAATCAATTTTAAAAAGATGTTTAAAATTAAGGAAATACATGTTTAAAACATCTTAATACTCCATCTCATCACAGTCAGAATGGTGTTCATCAAAATACAAAACAGAACAAATGTTGGTGTTAATGTGGGAAAGGGATACCATTCCACACATTCAGTGGGGCTGTAAACCAGTGAAACCACTTCAGAAGTCAGTATGGCGCTGTCGTAAGAGTTGAAAACAAAACTCCTGTATCACCAAGTTATAACCCACCTGGGAACAGAACTTATCAGAGGGATCCCTGAACATCCATGTTCACACTTAGTATAATGAGTATAGCATGAAGTATTTGTGCATGGAGTACTTGTACAGGGCATTAAACAAGGGATGAAATGAAGGTTATCTTATGGTAGAGGAAATAGTGAAGCCTAGGTAACATGGGGAATATTTTGATTTGGAGCACTTAGGTAGCGAGACAGGCAAGTACATTGGGGAGAAAGGAGTGAGATGGGGCCATTACCTGGCATAAAGAAAGCATAAATAAACCATTTGAAAAGCAAGATAAGCTCATCTGTGTAATTATAACTTGGTTGTTGTCAAAGTAACCAGCTCTTCTCTGAATGGTTTCAAGACTCAACACGAGGGTATGGGGAGCAATACATGGCGCTGTAAGCCTGGCTAACAAGTTAGGTGTACAAGGAGGTACTAGGCTTACATAGTAAACTTAATTATGATGGTGAACTAAGCTTGAATAGCATCAAACTATCTACTAAATATCTACATTTATTCCCATAGGCAAAAGCTGTTCCCAGCCTTAGCCAGAAAATCTCTCCTTAAAATGAGCAAGGTGACTGCAGAGACCCAGAACATTAGAGAAAGATATGGACTCAGACCCACACTCTTATACCACCCCTTCTAAGATTTAGGGAACAATGTGGTTAAAAGTATGCAAGCATTGGAAGATAGGAGCTAAGGTTATTAAACACCCTTCTCTCTGTGCAACTACAATATATTACTGAATACCAGCTATACTTACCTCTCCTGGGCCAACAAAAGATAGGTCCTACCATCAGGCCGTTAAGGATAGTAGAGGGCTCACTCAGATTGTGGCCTTTTCCTCTAAACAACTGGCTATCAAAAGATTCTGATGGAAGAACCATTTTTATCTTTAGTCATATACATTCAGCTGACCACACCAGGCTCCAAAGGACAACTCCAAATTCATACTCATACAGATGACTCTACTTAATCTTTATGGGTCCCAAAACACAACAAATCAATGTAAGTTCACATGAGATATTTGTGGAGAGAGAAGAGAGAAGACATGTGGCAAGGATACAAGAGCTAAGAATAGCATGCATTGTTAAAGAAATAAACCTGAAGACAGCCTTGGATAGCAACAGGGTCAACTCACTTTTCTTAATGTATGCATCAGTATGTTAAATAATGACATATGTGATTGCATCGAATATCTTTATAACTTCAGAAACCACCTTCAGCTCTGTCTTGAATGTCTTACAAAACCAGGAGGTTCTCACTACTCTCTCAGCTTTAATAATAAGGTTCTGCCAACTCTTTGTAGGTCTGGCTAATGCTAAACAGTTCAGTAAAAAAAAAACAAAACAGGGAAAGAGTCAAGATGAACTCCATAAATCACAGTTAATTGAAAATTCTCAGAAGTATTTCCCTTTACTGTAAGTCATTTTCTTTTTTACTTGAACAGTAGTCTATAGTTCTCCTTCAAGAGTATTTAACAAATGAATAGGTACAACTTATCAACTTAGAGCTAACCATCAAAATGTGAAATCATCTTATTAGCTATCATAACAATTTTTCATGGTTTAATAAATTATTTTTATAAACATATTTTAGAATGTTTTTTAAATTCCAAACTAAAAAACAAGATTGAAAGATGAAAGAAAAATTGAAAATATAGGAAACAATTAGCAAGCCAATATTTATCAAGTATAAATGACAACCTAGTGAGAAAGCATATTTCTGAGGAAACTTATCCATTGAAATGAAATAGGCGTGGGCAATCCCTTAACAGAAGCCTATAAAACATTTATAGAAGCAAAAATAATTTCAGGTAATACCTGATTAAGAAAAAAGTCTAGTTAGGGCTGTGAAAATAACTCACAATGTTTGTAAAATGTTTGTTTTACAAGCTTGGAAATCTGAGTTTAACTATAAGATCCCATCTATAAACGTTAAGTGGTCACAAGCTCTTGAAATTCTAGTAGTCAGTAGAGTCAGTAGTTACAGAGAGATAGATCTTGGGGTCAAGTAGCCAGTCAGCCTTGTTTGCTTGAGTGAGTTCCAGAACAATAAATAGATCCTGTCTAAAAAATATAAGGTTGATAGCACCCAAAGAAAAACATCCTTTGGGCTCAACATTCACACCCAGATAAAACATGCATGCGCACATGTGCACACACACATATACACACTTACCCATTAAATGCACAGCTACATTTGTACCTGCATACACACCTGCACACAAATCTTCACTCATGCACAGTGAAAACATCTATCCATATACGCATACACACACAGATAATTAACTGAGTTAGTGTACTCTCTGCTATTCTTTTGTGAAGAAGGGTCTGACACTCAACAAAGAAGTCCATTGTAAACACAGGGCAAAAATTAAAAAAATTAGAGCTTCCCCCACCCACAGAACCATAGGATACCATCTCTAGGTGGACAGAATGGAGATTCTCGATGAGCAGAACAGAGGTCCCTCACAGAAGCCTCAAGTTGGCTGCACTCAATTTTGGGTGGTGCTCTTAGATTGATTAATTAATCTTTTTTTCCAAATATATGACTCATAGCAGGAATAAGATTATCCAATTTAGCAGAGGAACAATAAAAAAAAAAACCTTGGCCACCCAGGAGAATCTAATTAACATGAAGTCACTGAAAGACTGAGGGGAAATTGGTTGGTAGAAGAACTCTCCTGAGTGCCAATTCTTGAGAAAGAAGGGGGATTTTGTATGCAGAGAATTTTGTTTTATATATAGGACTGATGGTTTTGTGATTCTGAGTTATTCTTACTAGTTGTGGAAGAGTCATTGTAGCAGTTTCTTAGAGTTATTTTATGAAAATGCAGTCATTACCCATTAACACTTTCGTTTATCTGGGAGACCAGAAAAACAAAAGTAGGTGAAAATAACAGTGTCAGTAATATGTCTATCATTCTAAAGTCCTAGAGGAAACCTGCTGAATCTTCTAGTTTCCTGTGGTACCCATATTTCTTGGCTTGTAACATTATTTTAGTCTTTGACTTTGGTCATGTGGCTCTTTCTCCATGGCAACCTCTTGTATTCTTATAAAAATCTTGAGCACAGCCTAGCCTATGGCTCCCATAGAAGTCCTATGTTCTGCTCACTGAATGGCTCCACATTTCTCCCACGTGATAGTATCTTGAGAGTCTATCCTCTGACGTTCTCTTATAAGAAACTTATACTTATGGTTGCTAGCATGGACAATCAAGAGTAATTGTTCCATCTCAAAAATTTACTCACAGTCAAGAGTTGTAATATATGCCTGCAGTACCAGTATGGAGCTGATGGAGGCAGAATGATCAGTCATCTAAGGACATTCTCTCCCACATAGGATGATTAAAGCAAGTCTGGGCTACATAAAACCCTTTCTCAAAAATATTAAAGAAAACAAAATGCTTGTGTTTCCAAAGACTTTTATTTGCTCATTTACAAGTTTTGAGTTTTAAAGGATAGGAAAGTCAAGGGGCATTTGATCTATTAGAGAAACATTTTAGTAAAAGAGTGACACATGACATATGATGGTAACAGCAATGTTATCCCTCTTCTTTCACCTCCTCACATGCATTCCCAAATCACCATGTCTATTAAAAGTAAGACAGAACTTTTATTTTAGGACATGTATTCCACTGTCTGCAAGCACTTTGTACACTGAGAACACAGTTGAGAATGAGATCATATAAACTGTCCATACTCCAATTTCTGCACTAGGTTTTCTAGCTCACCACTCATAAGCACATATATAAGAGTACACGGAGGAGAAGCTAGGGTATAAAACATCAAAGATTTGATGTTGCAATTAACATCATATTCTGTGTTTGCTAGATATTTGGTCAAATGGTCTATAACTGAGTCAAGAAGGAGAAATACATATATTGGACAGCTTTTATAAGCCAACCGATTTAAGATCCCTTTGTACACACTTCTCAACCTGATGACTAAATAATTGCTGGTCTTATCCTCTTTTTATACATGGAGAAAATAATGAAAAATGTCACATTTTATTTGGCTGAAAATCAACATAATCTGTCATGAAAGTGTCATTTTCCTTAACTTTAAAATAAGTGGTAGGAAGCTCAGAAGTTAATTTGTCAGAAACACATAGATCAATATGGCAGTTCCAGAAATTGAAAGAATACCCCACTTCAAAAAGATAGTCCTGAAAACAAAGGTGAAAAGAACCAGTTTTCAGACAAAATGAACAGAGTTATATCACAGAATGCCTCTTTATTTTGTTGTGGCACCTAACTTCTCTTGCTTAACCCTTTGCACTTTGAGATAATATGTTTTCCTCTAATGATATACTGATATCACTAAAAGACACTGTACTGCATAGCAACTCTTCTCATTTGAGACTAAAGTGTAACCAAACAAAGAGAAAAGTGTGGAAGATTCCCTTAAGTCTAAAATCTTGCAAAGGAGCACATCGATTCCTGGTATCCCAGAAGTGTAGTATGGCATGAGGACTTGGGGTACACTAGGACCTCCAACATAGGGAGCAGCACATCATTCATTTATTTATTTATTTATTTATTTATTTATTTATTTATTTATTTATCTTTATGATGTTTTTTATTATTATATTCTTTTATTCTTTTAATTCAAAAATTTACACTTTCTCCTCTTCTCCCAGTCCCCTCCTGCTACCCATTGTCCCTCCTCCCTCCCTCTGCTTTCTTAAGAGAGGGCAGGTTACCCTGCCCTGTGGAAAGTCCAAGGACCTCCCCACTCCATCCCGTCCCAAGGTGTGCATCCAAATAGACTGGGTTCCCAAAAAGCCTATTCATGCAGAGGAGATAGGTCCCAGTGCCATTAGAGATGACTACTCAGTCTGCCCCCATTTGGCAGCCACATTCAGAGAGTCCGGTTTGATCATATGCTCCTTCAGTCTCAGTCCAGCAGAATTTGGTGAGCTCCCATTAGATCAGGCACACTGTCTCAGCTGGTGGACCAGCCCCTTGCGATCCTTACATCCTTGCTCATCTTATCCCACCTTCTGCTCTTCAACTGCACCTTGGGAGCTCAGTCCATTGCTCTGATGTGAATGTGGGTCTTTATCTCTATCTTCATCCATGGACGAGATTTCTACATCTATTGACGAGATTTCTACATCCATGGAAGAGATTTCTACATCCATGGACGAGATTTCTATGGTGATGATCAAGATATTCATCAATATGACTATGGGACAAGGCTAGTTCAGGCACCCTCTCCTCTGCTGCCCAAATACCTAGGTGGGGAAATCCCCATGGACACCTGGGATCCTCTCTAAAGCCAAGTATCTTGCCAATCCTAAAATGATTCCCTTAATGTATATATCTTATTCCCTTCTCCAATAACCACCCATTCTCCATCTCCACCATCCCTATCCCCCCAGCTTTCCCCAGCCCTTCCCTTCTTCCTTCTCCTTCTCCCTGTCCCCTTCCCCTACCATCCCACCTCTCCCCTCTCCCCTATCCCCACCTATCACCACCCCTGTGCTTCCAACTTTAGCCTGGTGATTTTGTTTTCTTCCAATTTCCAGGAGGATGAGAAACTAGACATTAAAATTCTAAATAACAAAATTAAAAAATGGAGTAATGAGCTGAACAGAGAATTCCCAACAGAAGAAGTTTGAATGCCAAAAGATACTTAAGGTCATGTTCAACTTCCTTAGCGATCAGAAAAATGCAAATCAAAACAACTTTGAGATACCAACTTACACCTGTCAGAATGGCTAAAATCAAAAACACCAATGATAGCCTGGAGAGGATGTGGAGTAAGGGGAACACTCATCCATTGCTGGTGGGAATGCAAACTTGTGCAACTACTATGGAAATCAGTGTGGCAGCTTCTCAGGAAATTGGGAATCAACCTACTTCAGGATCCCACAATATCATTCTTGGGAATATACCCAACAGATGCCCAATCATACTACAAAAGCATTTGTGCAACTATGTTCATAGCAGCATTATTTGTAATAGCCAGAAACTGGAAACAACCTAGGTGCCCCTCAATGGAAGAATGGATCAAGAAAGTGTGGAATATATACACATTGGAATACTACTCAGCGGTAAAAAACAATGAATTTTGCATGCAAATGGATGGAAATAGATAACCCAGACCCAAAAAGATGAGTATGGTATATAATCACTCATTAGTGGACTCTAGCCATAAACAAAGGACATTAAGCCTATAGCTCACAAGCCTAGAGAAGCTAAATAGCAAGGTGAATGCAAAGCAGCACAGCATTTAAATCCATACTTTCTGACATGCTGCAGATGAACCTTGGCTAAATGTACCACTGGCTGAAGTTCCATCCAGTGAGTCGTGGTAAGGAACTCTGTACTGGTCAAGCCATCTTCCTGCCATTTGATTTTGAGGTTGAATAGCACTGTTTAACATTTCCGTGTATCTTTTAAAGGTGAAAATACATTAGTAAGTTGAAAGTTTCATGAATAAAACTGTCTGTGAAATTATCCACCTTATTTGAGTGAATACACTCAGTGAATTTATGATGATTAACAGTAATACGATGAACACCACAGTGCATAATAATGATTTTCAACATCTTATAAAAAAACATTATCAATATTTTATACACCCAAACAAGCAGTAAAACATTGGAGAAATTCAATGAAACTAATTTGAGCAAGTCATGAGAAGGAAGGAGATGGGATCCAGAAACATCTTCTTATTAGAGGCAAAGGCCTCTTTTCTATTCATAAATATGTTGCTTTGGCATTTTGGAAAGGCAATTGTGCAGTTGGAGAACTTCAGAAAGAAAAATGCATGTAATAAGAGAAGTTGACACACAAGACTATCTCACAGTACTAAATATCCTCCAAACACACGAGAAAGCACAAAGACAGAACATCCCGCAATATTAATAATGTTGAAAATCTGGATTTCAGAAAACATTTCAGAAAGGCAGCATAAAACCGTACTCCTGCAGCACAATGTGAAGAGGTACAACACTGAATGTCTAGAAGAAATGTGCTTTCAATGGGACCAGTCTCATCAAGTCTTCTAAATTCAAAGAAAATCATCAGAAATGAAAGAGGAGAGCTAGTACAGGGAAGGCTACTAAAATGAAGCAACAAACACACTGTTTTCCCATCCAACTGTGTGCAAAAGTATTAAGTATATTTTAAAGAATTCTGGTAGATCAGAGTACATGCTAATAGCCTGTATGAGTGGGGCTTTACAATGTGCATAACAGATAATGGGATGCTCAAACAAGCTTCTCAGGAGCCAATCAAAGCAAAGGGAAGAATAGGATTTGTTCAATTGAGTGGCAAGAGATGCAACAGAAAGCACTCAGGTGCATTCAAGACTTAGGTAAAGAGTAGCACTGGACAAACAGCTATTCCCATGACACACACAGGACAGGCACTAGCTTGTGGTATTTGACAGTGAGAAATGTTCCACCAATAAACAAGGAATACTCATCCACATAGTGTTCTAAAGTGAACAGGGAATGGTCAAGCAGGCATGTCACTTGAAACTTAGCAAACCAAATTTCATGTAAGTAAATTTCCTCCTGAATCTATGTCAATAGAAAATATGGAACAGCCTTAAAATAAAGCTAATTTATTTTAACAAATATTTCAGGAAACAAAACAAAACATTTAAATCAGAAATTTAGCATGGAAATTTGGAGAATGAAGTGCGTGTGTGACACACACACACACAGAGAGAGAAAGAGAGAGAGAGAGAGAGAAGAAGAAGAAGAAGAAGAAGAAGAAGAAGAAGAAGAAGAAAGGTAGGTAGGTAGGGAGGGAGGGAGGGAGGGAGGGAGAGAGAGAGTCCCCAAAGATTACTTTTCAAGGTAAACAAATAATAATAAAAAATTATTTTCAAATGTCATTGAAAACTCAGAAAAATGAAATTAAGATAAAATAAAACAAAATACCCACAAAGATGCAGAGAAAAAGTGGGAAAATAAAGGAACACTACAGAATGAGAAACATTAGCATACTAGGTATTTCTAATGAAAACAAAACAAAACACAGACCCAAAATTCCAAAATTAAAAGGTTAAAAAGTATAATGACACCAATATTTAAATGTACAAGTCATGATTATTCTCTATATAATTAAACAACTGCATCTTTAGGACAAAATAGTCTAGGGTCTGTGGCAAAAGAATCCTATGAGCTTTGCAACAACATAGACAAGCCGTAGCTGGGAAAAATACCCACAGATGAATTCTGTGAAATAATATGGAGCACAGCCAGTCATAGCTGAAAGTCTCAAAATCAAACTAGAAAGAAGTATTATAGTCACTGACATTCATTGTTAGAAATTAGTTAATGCAAGAAGATGTACAATTACCTGATCCTCTTTGCAAAAACTAAACCTAGCAAAGTCTCTTTAAGTTTGGCAGAAGGAAAGGAATCATGAAGATGGTGTGGAGGCGGGTTGTACATGCACAGATGTTACTTTTTGTGTCGCTCTGACATTTAGATCAAAGCTAAAAGCTAGAATTTCACAGAATCAAAGAAATGAATAATTCAACCATAGGTAGCATGTGTGTGACTCCAGAAAGGATTTCAGACTGCCTCTTCATTACAGATAATCCAACCACAAGGAAGGCAAGGAAGAGAACTAAATTAGTCCAGCTAACTTGGGAAGGAATATTTCTATATGCTTAGTAATTTCTAAAGCTGAAGGAGCCCAGGCATTACCCCCGCTTAGCAAATTAGTTTATCATAGTTGCATGGTCTAAAACTTTTGATTCCATTAAGTACATTTAAAGATAGTTAAAATAAGAAAATATAGTCACCAAGATCACAGTTTCTTATGGTAATAATTGGAATCACAAACCAGGTAAGATAACAGCAAGTAGAAGCTGTTGGGGGAATATTACAAGCACAACACCAGGAAAGCCTAAACAGTAAGAAACACAAAAATCAGAATCAAGCAAGAAAGCCAAAGGGAATTTTGTGTACATAGACATAACTGTATGTTTGCAATATATTCACACATGCAAATGTATACCATGAATGTGTACCTGTGATCTGTTCTAGAATCTAGAATAAATGATGTTTTGATTAGGATGGTCACATCTGACAGATAGAAATTGTTTTCTACATTTTGTTATTTAATAAAATAAATTAGGGTTGCTTGAACCAATATATACTTCAGAATGTGGCTCAGGAAAAGCCCATATTGAGCCTAAAATATCCTGAGATATCATTCAGAAAAAGAGTTATCAAAAATCACAACCACATTCTAGAAAGACTCAAGATAGCCGGGCGATGGTGGCGCACGCCTTTAATCCCAGCACTCGGGAGGCAGAGGCAGGCGGATCTCTGTGAGTTCGAGACCAGCCTGGTCTACAAGAGCTAGTTCCAGCGCAGGCTCCAAAGCCACAGAGAAATCCTGTCTCGAAAAAAACCAAAAAAAAAAAAAGAAAGACTCAAGATATTCAAATGATTTTGATAATAAATCATGGCACTATTACTCACAAAATATTGATAATAATGGATTATATTTTGGAAAATAAATACAAGTTTATTAGTCTATACTTACCTGAATAAATAAACATGTTAAATGTGAACATGGACATTTATTTATTATGATATTTAATACATGCAGTGGGAAAATATTAGAGGTAAATTATGGTTCACATACATCAAGTTCTCAGCATCTCAGGTGTGAAGTAATATTAAAATTTCTGATCATAAAATATGCTAAGCCTATCTTCATCATCTCATTGTATCTTCCTTTGAGGACACACTCATCGCAAGAGTGAGTAGAGTATGATTGTACAGGGAAACCAGGCCACAACATTAACCAACTGATCGATGTTGGCATCACCTGGACTGTGACCAATCAGGACCATGTATCTTCTAATACACTCCCAACAGACATCCCTTTTCAAGAACTACTGCTACAAAAAAAAAACCACCCAATTTTAAGCGTAAGAAATTCAAAAAAGTGTTATGGCGTTTGCACTACAGTGTAACTACAGAATCCCTGTACAGAACACGGAAAGGTGACAACAACCTATGACTGAGAACCTACGGCAGGTTGGCAGAGAGTAAAGACAAGTGGCAGCTCACTTCAATGTGTCATCTTGACTTGAATCCTAGAACATAAAAACAACATTAGTGGGACAGATGTTACATTTTTAATAAGGTCTGAAAGTCACTAACAGTGTGGAATCAATATTCGTTTCCTGATATTGTTTACTAACTCTGGTTAGTGAAGATACCAACATTTGGGAAAACAAGATAAACGATAACCAGGAATTATTTTTGTGACATTTCTATGACTGTTAAATTATTTTTTTTACATTTATCTCTGTGCATACATGTGTGTGTAGAAGTCAGAGGACAATTTTTCAATGTTGGAAGTCAGTTCTCTCCTTTACCACCTGGGTTTCCGGTACTAAACTCAGCCCATCATGCTTGGATACAAATATCTTTACCTACTGAGCCATCTTAGCATCCAAGGAAATTATTTTAAAATGAAAAACCTTAAAAGTAAGAATGAAGTAAGTGAATCATTATTGGAGATAGGCTTCCTGGGGCTTCCCTGGAGGAGTTGCCCTTTTTCTTTTAAATTAACTTCCAGCAAATGTTGAGCATCACTCTCCAAGCACCGGTGAGCTGATAGAAGGAAACTGGAGAGAGTTGGCATCGTTGGAATTTAAAGATGGTGCCAGCAGTACAATCACAATGCCCCCAAAGGCTATTGGAGTGAGGTCTTGCTCTCTAGAGGATACTACTGGAAGATAAAGAAACCTTAAGAAGATCATTTAGTAGGAAGTTATAGGACAGAACATGTAAATACTTGAGGGAGACTGTGCAATTTTGGTCACTTCCTCTTTCTCTTTTCATCCATCAATGAGGCAAAGAGGCTTTCTTGATCAGTGTCATCCTCTATGTGTCCCCGACAGGCTCCAAAGGAAAGGGGAAACTCCTTTACACCAGAATATCCAGAATGAGCCTTCCCTCTTTTGCATTAGCACTCAGGAAGTCTGGGTTTGAGTGGGTACTTAGTAGGAGTAACTTAGCTGAAGCTAGTAGACACAGAAGAGGAGAAAGAGGACACCGGAACATTGTCAAGGTTGGGATCAATGAGGACAGGGATGAAAAATTGATGTCTGTGTTTCTTTGGAATATTGCACGTGAACCTTGGGAAGAAAGTCAAATCACCTGGTCAGTAGTAAGAACCTATCGGCAGCTGTCACAGATCCTCCTGCAGAAGAAGATGGGAAAAGTTTCTCGACTAGTGACAGTAAGGTGGTGATTAGATCCAGTTGTTGTAATTAGAACTTGACACTAGCCAAGGTTTTTTTTCAGTAGTGCTAGGATGGCATCCAAAGCATGTCTGCAGGTGGCTGTCAGGTAAGACACCCTTTAAGAATCTTTCACAGAGAAAGTAACTGCTAGATGAGAAATACTGCACAGGTTACATTATCCTCTTCCTCTCCACTTCCTCCCTTTCTCTCTCATCTCTACGCCTCTCTCTCCCTCTGGTGTGTGTGTGTGTGTGTGTGTGTGTGTGTGTGTGTGTGTGTGTTTATGCGTGTTTTTACACATGTAGAGACGAATGGTCAACACGAGGCATCTTCCTCAGTCACTTCTCCACTTTATGTCTGAGACAATGAGCTTGCCCTTTAGCGAGAGGGCTGGCTAGGCCACCCATTGGATGGAGCCATGTGTGCTTGCCTATTTCGAGTCACAGATGTGTGCCTCACTGCTTGCTCTTGTGCAGATGATGCTGTTGAGAACTCAGATCTCCATGAAGTAAGTTGAGCACTTTATCTAAAGAGCCATCTCCAAGGGTACTGTTACCCTGTATTTCGGCACCCACAGTTTTATATTTCACCTTCATATATACAGGAAAAGTTAAACAATCTGATGTATTTTCCACTCAAATTCAGTGCAGTTTCAAATGGGAGTTGAAATAAAATTGCCATCATTAAACAGGGCATGTTGTGAGTTTTGTTTGCTTGTTTTGTTTTCATAATACATGTGGGCAAAAGCTGTCATGTTTTGGAAATAAGTGATTTCCAAACCATTGCTATTTACATAAGGAAAGGATTTATCCTATTTAGTTTTGAACCCTTCTATGCAGTTCTAAGAAGTTGTTGAAGAGAAAACATGTAATAATCAGAAGGCAGGATGGATCCTACACTATTTCTACTCTCACAGGGAAGAAAATAAATACACAAATATTCTCAAAGTGGAGATTTGAAAACATCCCAGATGTTACATCTTATAAAATAAAATATTACCTTATGACTTCTCAATCTTTCCATCATGTTCTTTAATTGAATTTATATATTTTTTAATAATTTAACTTTATCTCTTAAAGGTCCTCATATAGATGTGGCTGTATTCTACTTCTTGGCTCAGATAAAGTGCCTGAAATAGAGTTATCCAGTTCATGCTCCCTGATTCAAGAGGATTGGTGGACAGCAACAGTTCTCAGCATTTATATGTGCTGCCATCCCATTAAGCTGAGCTATTGACTACATTGTTTGTAGTGTCCCATATCACTGCCAACCGGTGTTCCTCAAGACCTCCAGTTCTACCTGCATTCTGCATCTGTGTCCACAGAACTTTGTCCTATGAACCTCTTGTATCAATATTATGGGTGGCCCCTAATCTACCCTGATCCACATGTTCTAAGAACCATGGGAAACATATCCCTGTCCTACTTTGCATCCACAGCGATCATAGGAACAGTCTTAGGCCCTCTCTGTTCAAGAATATTTCACAGTCAAATGTCACACTGACCCAGATGAATCTGCTTGTCTCCAGCCTCCTTGGACCTAGGTGAGGATGCAGGAACTGGGTGCCTTAAACTTCTGGACCTTGTAACACTCTCAAGTGCATTGCCTCTGGACCTCAACAAGATTATCTGATTACCAGGAGCATTTGTTTGTTTGCCTTTCTTGTTTTCCTCTCATTTGCCCTGTCAATCTCAAGGCCACTGGTGACATCAGTTCCTCTGTAGGCAAAGTGGCTCTCAAGTAATTGTGTATTCTCTCTGGCTGTGTTAATTATGTAAAGAGCTTTGTGCTTAGTCCTCAAGCACAAGCCTTTTGATCTTCAAACGACTTTCCTTACCAATGTCAATGCAAATAAATAAATAAATGCTTCATTTATTTCACACTTGGTGAGACATCTCCTCAGCAGAAGCATGCCAAGGGGTAATATACCCTCTAGCAAGTTGAGACAAAATAATAACCAAGCAAATAAGCAGCTGTAAATCTACTATAAAATGTCTGTCATTACCTTATTATTACTTGCAGAACTAATCAAAACAGCAATGGGATATTCCAAGAGTCCCTGTGATCATTAGTGTCAACACCTGTATACCTATGAATGAAAAATTCAAATGTAAAGTTACATCTTCCTAGTGATGTAACAAAATAACTGGTTCATCAACTTATTTACACAAAAGGTTTGGCTCACAGTTTGAAGGTTTAAGTCCCTGATCACATAGCAGGCTTGCTTTAGTGAAACTGTGATGACACAGGTGTTCTGATCCATTGGCAGTTGACATCTCTTACTTGGTCAATCTTCATTGGCAGGGCATGATCAAGACCTCTGACAGCATCTGTGGCTAAGCACTCTGGAAGCACCCCTTGGTGGCTCCTTTTTGGCTAGGCATGGTCAGGACCTCTGACTGTGCTAAGCAGACTCCAGGTTGGCTCCTTTTGACCTAGTAGGCCTTAACTTCCTATACTTGGGGGAATAAGTATGGAACATAGCAATACAGAGGAGATAAACACCTAAAATATTTGTTGACTGAGTGACTATGGTTGATGGGAAAGATTGTAAAGGATTAGTTTAAGATTCTGTTTTGTAGATATTAACCATTACAGGGCACTTGCAATAGGGAACACTGGAGGAGACAGAGTTTTGCATGGAGCTGTGCAGAGATCTTAGAAGGTGGGCTCAATATTTCCCTGTGGCACGATGGAAGCATTTTTGCTATATTCACTGAAGACACAGAATTGACATTTGTGTCCATGGGTTGGCAGCTCAGGTGAGTGAGTGATCAGGGCATAGGTAGACATATTTAGCCTCTAGGGAATCACCAAAGACCTACGTGGAATAAAAATTGACAAGGCTATCCAAAGCAAGGATAACAACAGATAAACCTTTCAATTAGGCATCCAATAGCTGATGGGAAAGCTGGGGAGGCAGTGGGGGAGGGAACAGTGGCAAAAGAGACAGAAGCTGAGTGCCCAGAATGGAGGAAACTGAAAGATTGCAGGCAGCTTTCAAAAACCTGAAAGACCTGTGCTTCAAAGAGGAATGAAAACAAAATTATGGAAAAACGCAGAGAGCTCAAGACAGATTAGATTAAGCAGGAAGTGTTAGCTGGTAGATTTTTCATGGAGGGTATGTGATACTACTGTTTGTGTATCTGTTTGTTCAAGTTCACGAACTAAATAACGTTGACTGAACAGTGCAGTACAGTTTCACCCTGAGGACACAGGAGGTAGAGAAACAGCTCAGTGGGTATTAGTGAGCATTGCTCAAACATGAGGGCCTATGTTCAGAACCCCAGTGTCATGTGAAAAGAAGACAAGTGTAGTTATGAATGTCTGTAACAGGAAACATGGGGGTCAGAGGCAGGAATCCTGGTAGGGCTTTCTGATTATCAACATAGCTTCAGACCTAGATAGAGACCCTGTCTCAAGGGAACAAGGTCAGGAGTCAAAAGCAGGATACTCGAATCTTCCTTTCACTTCTGTGCACCTGCATGTATGCACACAGAAACTCATACACACACTCACAGCCACACAGACACACACACACACACACACACACAGAGGGGGGAGTGTAAAGGAATGAGAAGAGAGTATTACATAAGAAAACCTTACCTGTTTACATTGACTCAATGGAAATCTATTGTGCAGGTTGGCACAGACAGTTCTGAGAGTTGAGTATTTCACGCTTTCTCTCTAAAAGTTAGGGTAGATGTTCCTCAGATAATAAACCCATCTCTGTGTGATAGGAATTCATCTCTGGACACATCTAGATTAAAACACATGTCCTAGTGAATTTTAGTGTGCAGGGCTCCTGAAATAACAGGGCACATAACAGTAGAAGGAGCTTGCGTTAAAGGCAGATACAAACAGTCTTGTTATCAGGAAGCTATAATCTTTTTCAACTCACTTTTAAGGGAAAACTTGCTGCGTTTGTCATTTGCTTTTCTACGCTTTTGGAATCAGTTAGTTAAGACCTGTCAGTTTGATTGGAGTTCTGATTGCAATTGCATTGGTGCACATATTTTTCCTGTTGTTGTCAAGCAATAGAAAAGAAATATAATTTTAAAATATCAGGAAAAAGAGAAAGAATATGAGTATAAACATATGGTTGTGATATTTTCTCTTTTGAAAACAATTTTAACTAGTTCAATATGCTTTTAAATATATAGTTACCTTACTTATACTGGGAGAGACTTGGTAATTTATAGTTTTGACATTTTTTATATTACATATAACTTGACAAGTAAAGGGAAAAAGTAGCTCACGCTGTTTTCCAGATCACATTCCAGTGACTTCTGTAGCCTCTCTTGGTGCTTCCCCCAAAGCTGACACTTACTCAGGAGTTTTGCTTCGTTTTTATTTTTTGTTGTTGTTTGTTTGTTTGGTTGGTTGGTTTTTCAAGACAGGGTTTCTCTGTAGCTTTGGAGCCTGTCCTGGAACTAGCTCTTGTAGACCAGGCTGGCCTCGAACTCACAAAGATCCGCCTGCCTCTGCCTCCCGAGTGCTGGGATTAAAGGTGTGCACCACCACCGCCTGGCTGCTTCGTTTTCTTGATCAGCCCCATCACACAATAGTCACTTGTGCTGGTCACATTAAAGCATTTGCTTTGACAATGTAGCTGTGTACACATAACTTTGTAGTTCTGTACTTACTTCCATGATGCTGCCTGCCCCTTCACTTGTCTTGCTTCTCTGGCCTCGGATATTTTCATGCTGGAATTAAAGAGAAGCTCTACCATACCCAGATGTGCTCATAGATATTTGAAAGAATTCCCAAGGTAGGATTCGTGAAGCATACTTCTAATGCAAGTGTTTGGAGGCTGTATCAAGAGAATTGTCTAATTTTAAAGGCAACCTGGGCTTTCTAAGACTTTGTAGTGAGATTCTGATAGGAAAGAGGAGGGAGAGGTTGATGAACAAAAAGAGTTGAGAAAAGTTACTATCTTTCTTTTGATATGTGTTTATTTTATAGTCCATTTCCTATTTTTTAACATTATTTATTTCTAACCTTATCTAGGTAAATATTTAAAGCTATATTTTTCATAGCTTCTCTACAAGTTTTGACACCCAGTTTTGTTATTGTCATCATTAAATATTTGAAATATTTATTGTACTTTCTGCTTGGAAATAACTAGAAATCTACCTTAGTAAATCTATTTAATGCCTTATTTTCTTGTCTGAGTTTTAACTTGACTCATAAGTCATTTTTAAATTCTATAATATCATTAACAAATATGCTAAATTTTGTACTAGACTTTGAGGTATGTCTTAATATCTAGGCTGAGCTCAGTTTTCAAATAGGCCTTCTGCATCCTAGGAAAAGAAAATCTGCATTCCCCACCTGCTGGGCTGAATGGTGTTTGCTCATCCATCCAGTCAAGGTGTGAGCAGTGTTGTTTATATTGACTTTACACGCTGCTCTTTTTTTTTTCCTGCTTGATCTATGATGGTTAATATATTCACCTTTTCATTTTTACAGTAGATTTATTTGTCTACTTTCATAGTTCTGGAAATTTTTATTTCATATATTTTAAATCTATGAATATACATGCAAATTTAGAAATATTATGTCACTTTGGCAAACAGAAGCCCCCTGTCATAGCACAATTTGTCCCTACACACTTTATCTGGCAAGACAGGAATGTGCCTATGCATCTACAGAAGCTTTGCTGTATTCCTGATACATCTTTTCCCATTGTTACTCAGATGAGGGGTATTTATTACTAATTATGTCTCCTATAACTACATTACTATATCGCATAGGAATTTTTATAATTAAACAATCTTTGATTTTGACAAGAATGTCTGATGTATTTATAAACATTTTAATAAGTCATAAACTAAGATTTGTTTTAATTTTCAACATTTGTAACTTGTATTTCTTTTTTCTCTGTTATTGGTATTATTGTTGACTTAATTTCCTGTGGTGGTTTGTATAGTATATTTGTTTTCTTTCTATGAAAAAATAAGCTTAGATTAAAATAAGAAACACTTGAATAAGAACTAGAAATAAAAATATCTCTCTCTCTCACACACACACACACACTTGTAACACCAACACTTAGGAGGATGAGGCAGGAGAATGGCCATGAGTTCAAGACTAACATTGCCATACACCTGTAATACCAGCTTTCAGAAATATGTTACAGGGGAATTGTCATGGGTTCAAAAATCAGCATTATCTTTGGAGTTTCAAGACATTCTGGACTGTACATCAAGAGCCTAGCTCAAAAAATACTAACTAAGTGAATACATATATGGTAAAAATGAAATTGAAATATGAATATTTAACAGCTGTAAGCACAACAGTTTCGGTGGCTACAGTGGGTTTCTGTTCTGATTATATTTATCTTCCTGAAGATATTTGAATTAAGCTATAATATTCACTAATTACCAGAAACTTAAATAAAAAGAAAGAAAAAGAAAAAGTTCCATTAATGGAAAAAATTAATTTCTCACAAAGAAGACATGGGGAAAGATGTTAAATAAATAAGAGATTAATATTGTTATAAAAGTTTGCCACAAGCCGGG
>JAQHUG010000184.1:3312064-3356924 GCA_028555095.1 Dicrostonyx torquatus
AGAGAAACCCTGAAAAGTTTGCCACAGATACAATTACAATCTCCTAAGAATGACTAAGTGTTTTCAAAAAACATGAGTAAGACAGTGAACTCTCAGGCAAGGGTGAAAACACAGTGGCAATTTGTAGTAGAACTAACTGTACATTTTTCTTCTCTGCTGTACAGTGATTTATTCCTAGTCATTCATTTAGAGAAAGAAAAATAGCAGTGGAGATGGGCTGAAGAGAATGGCTGTGGGAGAGCTGTGGGAGAAGAACTGGGGGGGGGGGCACAGGTCCATAGCAGAAAGGACTGTCAAGCCTCAGAAGGATGGATGTGGTATGGGCTAAGGTTATCTGCTTTGGTAGGTCTGGCACTACACCAGAGAGATGAGATTGTATGAGGAAAAAGAAGGTACAAGTAGCCGGCATGGGTCTCTATCAAACTGATATGCGATATGATTCTTGGGAGAGAGTGAATTTGGCTTCACTGTAGAGTTACAAACGAATGGTGGTGGGCTGAAAGGAATAGCCAAGAAGGGTGGTATAGGAATGCCTGGGAGGACATTGGGTTTACACCATGTGATGGCAAGTCCCAAAGGAAGGGTACTGTACCAGAAATAAATCCATACAACAGAAGCAACAGTGTCTCATGATAACCAAGGAGGCATTGTCTTGTTAGACTAGAGAACAGTAAGGAAGCCGGCAAAAATGTTTCAAATTAGCTACAACCTGAGCCATATAGTAGGAAAATTGAGATTTTTCAAGAACATAGCTGAATATTGATTTTCTCTTAGTTTTCTTCTCCTGTTAAATTAAGTTTACTGTAGCTGTGAGACACTATCTCCACTATGGGCTCTCAATCCTGAGAATACATCAGAAAGATGAAGAGGTCTTTTAAAAACATTCATACCTTCTCCTTTGTGTCCTAGGTTGTGATTTAGTAGGTTTGCAGTTAGTCGCAAGAATGTGAACCACTCACAATGAACCAAGGAATATTGATAAATGACTGGGCACCATACTTCAGGCTCCAGTGGTTTACATACCACAGATGAATAGTTTTCTTCAAAGGAAAATAATGGGAAAAAGTTCTTGTCTTAGTTAGAAGACACACAGAATATAAGTGAGATTCAAATTACTCATTGTGTCACAGTCTTGGGTACACAATGGATTTTTTTGATGTAGTAGGATAGAGCACTATAAACCTGAAGTCCTTTACTTTATACACTAGGCATCTCCTACAAAAGAATAAGAACGGGCCAAAGTGCCAAACAAACTTTTCTTCAGTCCCTGTGTTTCTCCTGTGATATTGCCGCAAGCCCCATCAAGGCTTCTAAAGCCACCTCTGGGTAAAAATTGAATTGTCTTGGACCATGGAAGGAAAATATCTACTAAACCTCTTACTACAAACATCCATGATCAAAAGGAGACTAGAGCACAAAATCAAAGGTCTTGAAGGGAAGAAACAGCTTGCCCCTGCTTCCAAAGGCCATCTGCCATCACTACCTCAACAAGAAGAACCTGAACAGCAAAATCATGCTGATCAAGTTATCTTCCTCTGTGGCTCTCAATATTCTGACAGCTGTCTATTTCTGCCCACCTCCTACGCACTCAGTGCCACACATGGAAACCCTACTCCACTATTCTTATAACCAATAATGCATATAGCCATCAAACAGCAACCATGATGAGGTAGCAAGCTGTGAGTGACAGCACTAGATATCTGTGTGGGCCTATGATGACTCAATCCACTGGATTTACACCATTTTCTTCTAAACTAATCTGTAGCTTTGGAATGTAATACTGTGAGTTCTACTAAAAATTAAATAGAGATTGTATAGATGTTTCAGCAGTTAAGGACACTTTCTGTTCTTCTAAGAACCTGATTTCAACTTCCAGCCACACATGACAACTCACAATTCCAAGCTCTAGTTCGAAAAGCATCTGATACCTTCTGGTTTGCACAGAAACACCAGTTATTTAAGCAGTGCACTAGTATATATGCAGGTAAACATCCATTCACATAAAATAAAATAACCCAAAATTACAAGCTAAGTAAATAAATATATTTAAAAGAAAGAAAACATAAAGCAGACAGACAGACAGACAGACAGATATATGAGGCATTCTAAAGGCATGGAGACTTTGGGTGATAAAGGTAAATTACATTCTTCAATACTTCCACATTTGTTTGGTTTTTACATTTTTTAATTTTGTTTGTCTTAATTGAAGTGTTTAAAATTCATGAGTGAAAAATACATTTAGATCATTACCAACAAATTCTATAATTTCATCAGCATCTAGACACACAGTTTACACACTTGAAGACAGAAAGATCTAAGGATCAAATCATGGACTCATCTTCATTGTTAAAAAACTGATTGAGTGTGTTTAAAATTGAGGTTCTTCCTAAGAAATGATGGTGTGGAAACTGATCCAAATGGGTTTAATTTTAATTCTTTTTTATTAGTTTCTCTGATACAAGCCACATGTGGAGCCCTCACCAATTCTGGAACTAAATGCATATCCAGTATTTACTGCTTGAACTTCTGTTGACTGATTTTGGGGCTACCAGTTAAAATATCTATGCATAAATGTTACTTTTCTAATACTCTGCTGTGTTATATATTTTGTAGGATGTTTTGGACATGTCTGTTATTTCATCTTTGGAGTTGGTTCAGGGCATTCAGGTGTCCAAAACCATTCTTGTCTACATGTTACTTTGTTTATAAATACCCCAAATAAGAAAATTCACAAATATATGCACAAAATAAGAGGGTCTCATTTAGCCTTTTCTAAAGCATAAGCAGAGAACAGCTTTAGAAAAAAAGAAAACTGGTTACCAACTCCCTCTTGCTTGGCTTACACTGATCTCTGCTATTCCTCCAGCTACCAGTGAGCATATCTCATCAACAGACCTGTGTGTGACAGTGATGAAAGGGTCATGTGGGAACAGCACAGCAAGGTAATAAATCAAAGCTGGGAAGGGAGAACTAGGCCAACAGGAAGAGGATGATGGCGTTGTAAACTATCAATGTGACAGACTCTAGGAACATGGCAGAACATCTCACTTAACATGCTTAATGAAGCCAGAATGAACAAAACCGGCTTCAGGACTGCTGGAGAAGACTGCATCCCCAGGCAAGGCAACTGACATGAGTAGAGGAGGGCTATTTCTACAAAGCTAGACAGAGAGAGCTCTGACGCTCTCTCCACAGGGCTTAGTATATGGGTTGGTGAGGCTATATCATTCTTCCTGGTTTTCTAGATCAAAAGGTTCTGGAGTGAAGAAAAAGGAGAAAGTGATGAAAAGTCTCTAACTGTGGTAAAATGCAAGAAACTTCTCTCGGGCATTAGTGCTCATGAATTCTCTGTAGCAACATGATTAAATGAACACTAGATAGAGGCTAGACTCTTAAACGGATACATGCCTGGCCCTTGTTCTCGAAAGGCAGTGTGAGCAAGGATTCCTACAATAGCTGAGCATCCCTCTGCTGTTACAGGAGAGAAACCTAGAGCTCAAGTCATGTAAAGAGCTCATGGGTAGGATGGGCTAGATTCACAGCAGGCAGTTTAAGGTATCAGACTCCATAGAATGCCTTGCACTCAAGAGATACTGCATGAACTATGCTCATTTATTCTCTGTTCAGTTATTCCTTTGCTTCTCTTTTCCACATAAAATGCTCAAACTGACATGGGAAATGCAGGTTCCACTCTGAGTAGAAAAATCAATGAAGAGCTCACTTGGTAAAATGTTGGCCTAAGAAGGCCCTAGTTCAATCCCCAGCACAGCATAAACCAGGCAGTTTGGTTTTCATCTTAGGACTGGGGAAGTAGAGGAAAGCAGGTCACTATCACCTGTAACTGCAATTGCAGGATATCCAAGATTCCTTTTCTGGATTCTGTGGGCATCTGCATTCATATGTGTATGCAAAAATTCAGGTAAGTTTGGCCTCAACTACAAAGCACTTCAGATAGTTTTGGATACATGAGACACTACCTAGGACAAGCAAGCAAAAACAGAAATGCTTTTATTATAACTGACTTCTTCACAAAAGAGTATAATTTGGGATAAATTATGATCTTAGGTTTTAAATTTCTTTAATTCTCAGTTGAAGCTTGTACATGGCTTGAAGGTTACTTATAGCTTACTTTGAAGCATTCTCCTTTTCACATTGAATGTTGCCCATCTATATAATGCAAAGAGTAGAGGCACAAAAAAAGAAACAGGCCTATGATGTTTTAATTTTCTAACCCCTGGCACCTTTAAAATAAGCACATTACTATTAAATTTGGTAGAAGTATCTTTCTTTGCAAGGCAAACAGGAATGTAATATTTTAATAAAACCATAAAACTTGTTGTCATGTTTGCTGAAAAGCAACAAAGTCCCTCAGCAGTGAACTCTGATAGCTTTGATTTTCAACCGAAGACAAACCTGAGAAGAAGGAGTCATCCCAATGTACCTAGGTCATACCAAAGCCTGCATGCCAACTGGAGCTCCTTCTGTACACACAGAGAATTCACTCCTGTACACTGAAAAATTATGGTAGAGGCATAAAGGCTCTTACAAGATCTAGCTCAACACAGAAATCTGGGATCTCTTTAGTCAACACCACAACAGGGTTGAGTAGTAACAGGTCATAATGTCTGGAAGAGTCTTTTTTCCACTCACAAAGATCATCTTCATTGTTTGGCTTTTATGGTCTCTAGGGTGCTTTATGGACTGTGTAATTTACAGAATTAGAAATATGACATATACTCTCAGAGATATGTGGTGCTAATGGTGGAGCCCATCCTTTCCCATGCATTTCCATTGGCTGATTTTGCTATTGCGGTGAGAAATATTAGATCTTTCTACAGAGACTCTGGATGCTGAGAATAGAGAACATGTGGCTCTCAGAATCTAGTTCACCAGGAGGGACATGAAGTGTTTTTCTAGAGACCTATAGTTGATTAGGGCTGAAAACTCCAAAGAGGAGATGGTTGGAACTGTAGAAATTGTAGTGCCAGTAGCACAGTCAGAGCCTCTCCTAGTAGCTGTCACCTGAATTCCTGAAACCTCAGATCCACATGCCAAAGCCCATGTGATGATGTTGGGATAAGGGATTTATATATGGTAAATGGGAAGAGAATTAGTGCTTTGTAGGCTGAGACTGAACCTTTGTTTACAGGCTGCCAAAACCCAAATAATAACACAGAAACTATATTAATTACAACACTGTTTGGCCTATTAGCTCAGGCTTCTTATTAACTAACTCTTACATCTTAACACATTTCTATTAATAAATGTATCACCATGAGGATGTGGCATACCGTTAAATTTCCTGCTTCTGTCTCCTTTGAAAGATACATGGAACCTCCTGACTCTGCCTTCTTTCTCTATATATCTCTGTTTGGATTTCCCACCTAACTTTATTCTGCTAAACCATTGGCCGAAAAATCTTTATCAATCAAACAATAAAAACAACACATATACAAAAGGACTTCCCACATCAGTGCTTCTATAAGAAAAGGTCTCTATGATTGGTGCTTCTTTCTTTCTACCATAGGTGGTCCAGAAAGAATGCACTACCTGTCGACTGGAAAATAAGGCTGCATTAGACTTTAGATTGCCTCTTTCTTGATCTTGGACATTTCAACCTTTCCAAGTGTGAGGTCAAATATCTGAAGTTTATAAGCCACCCAGAGTTTTCTGTTATCTATTTTTCTTAAATAGCAGCATAAAATAAGACTGTAGTCTCATTTGGATACTAATCCAAGCAATGGGATAAAATTCAGTGAAGACGACTGTGATTGTTTATGATTCAGAGCATCAGACCAACTGTGGCCCTCATTGGAAAAAAGTTCTAATGGTATCTGGCTACACTGTCACCCCACACCCCATTTTATTCATGATTAAATCTCCATTTTCTCCTCTGCACTAAACTCTTCCAGGGTGTTTTCGCATCACCCCCTAGATCCCATCCGAGCTACTTTTGTTTATCTGCTTATTTATTTGTTTTTCTTCTGAGTCCTCCTCAAGCCCACTGGTTATCAGGATAAAATTGGTGCTCAAAAGATCACTGCTGATGGAGGGATTAGCCTGAAGGATTTGATTGCTTGACTGATTTCAAATAACATGTCTAAATCCAGTTTATCACAAATTCTCACAGAAACTTAGGAGAAAAGCCATTTTGTCATCTAGTCTAAGATATGTGAGAAATTTGTTAGGGCCTCTTGTCAGAATATTTTCAATGAGTATTTTATTATACAACAAATTTTCTTTGGAGACCCCATTCCTACTGCTTGCAGCTCTCGGTTGGCTGCTAATTTTAGCGCAAGCTGCGCCTCCACAAGCGTCTGCACTGATTTTTCTTCCCATCCCTGGATAGCCCCCTCCTCAACCCAATCATACTCATATTTTTTTCCAGAATGTAAAATATAGAAACAAGCATCTGTTTGGACAAAATCAGTTTTCACTTGTGAAAGTGGATGCTTTCTAAAATCACAGGCAACAAGGAAAATGTCAGAGAATGAAACCAACTGTTGGAGAGAGGGAGAATTAAACCTCTACTCGACACTGGAGGAGTCCAGGAAGAGTGTGGCTGAAGAGGAGGTGGGCAGGCTGAGTTCTGGCTCTGCTGGTCCCCAGATTTCACCATCTCTAGCTTGCCTTGGAACTTAGAACCAGGAGTTGTGATCTCTCCACATAAAAAGAGAATGGTGATCGTGTTCTGTACTGGGAACAGATATGCAGAATCAATCACACAGAAAAGGCCTCTTGTCACAAAGTAGAATTCTCCATCGTTATCTTAGAAAAATACAGAAGTCAACTTCCAGATAAAAATGCTCTGAGAAGCTCCAGACCCAGGTGAATGTGATTGCGTAGAAGTCACACAAAGGATGTCACGTAATTGTGTGCCTCTTAAGTTCCTGAGTTCTGTCATCATTTCTATTTCACCAAACTCCTGGATATTAACTAGTCTTGGAAGTTCTAGAATTTAACACTGACATGACTCTTGAGTTGTCTTACCTGTTGTTGAAAATTACTGGAATAAAAACTTCATTACCTGGCAATTAGACTCAATGAAATCTTAAAGGATGCCTCTTCATATATGTCAAATACAAATGAGGCAGAGTGGATACTGCCCACAATGAAAAGTGGCAGTCTGGAAATATAAACAGAAAGTTTCACAGACAGGCTTAGCTATTGGGAAAGAACACTGTACAGGGCACATTTGGAGCAGTAGCAAAGGTTTCTGAGAATCTACATTCTCTCTGAGCTTCTTCACACTCCCCGAGGCATCTATTCCAGCACCCTCCCATGGTAGAAGCTCAATACATGTTGAACAAATAGTTACATTTTCAAAAGTCGAGGCACTTTCTTCCAAAGCTGTTAATTATTCTACAAACTTTGAATTCACAAAACTGAACTCCAAATCTAAAAAGAGTGGTCTTGAAATGCCCCTGAATATTTTCAGCTTTGTTTTCACAAGTAATTTTAGAGAAAAAAAAAGTATGCTGTTCCCCCAGCATAATTTCCATTTCTTCACCAAGTCTAGAGCATTAGTTGAGTGATAGGAACTATATAGTGGGCTCTAAGAGTCTCTTTCTCATGGCTACTGGAGTTATATTTCAATGACTGCCTGTGCTGAATCCATGTCTTTTCCTTAACTGCCTTCTTCTGTAAGTCAACAAATTTCTCCAAAATATAAACTTTAGCAGGATTTTGAAACAATGAGGATGTTTCAAGTTCTGACCTGATAAAGTTAGCATATGAACAGTGTCTCCAATGCACACAGAGAGAAGAGAATAACAAGACATAGCAGACCTTGCTATCTAATCAGACATGTGCACAGAACATTATGGGATATATACAGGACTACTGTATAAATGGAGGAAGATTCCTATGAGACATGGAGTTCAGGTTGATCCTAGAAGCTGGAGTTAAAATTTATATTGGTTTTTGTTCCTATTGCTGTGATACAATAGCCTAACCAAAGCAACTTAAGGGGAAAAGGGTGTATTTGGCTTACAATTCCAAGTTACACTTGATCACTGCAAGAAACTCAGGGATACAGAGACTTGAAGCAGTTGGTCACATCCAGAGCCAAGAACAGAGAGGAGTGAATTAATGGGCACATGCTAGTGCCCAGATTGCTCTCTCTTGTGTGCTCAGACCAGAGAGCAGGCCTGGAAGTGGCACAGCCTACATTCAGGGTTGATCTTTCGGCTTCATTTGATCTAGTCACTAAAAACCCTCCCAGATATGCCCACAAGACAACCTAACTCTGACAATACTTCACTGAGTCCCCCCCTTCCCAGACATTTTCCACTGTGACAGATAGACAATTAAAATTTGAAAAAGAGCAGGGAGCAGTTTATGGGAGTGGGTGTTAAAGGACAGGGAAGGAGGAATCTCAAAACAATAAAACAATAAAAGATAATAAAAACCAGCCACCACACAATTGATGTGGGAAAGAGTCTTGGATAGTACTCAAAATCAAAGCAAGAATGAAAACAGCATGGCCGCAGGTCAGCAAGGCAGGGCAAATTTTAATAGTTTTGAAAGATGTCTTTTCAGTCTGTGAATAAATGACAAATATCCACAGAAAAATCTCTATTAGCTTGAGAATCTGTGTTTCCTACCTTTCTCATTGTTCCTCTGCTTGTTCCCCAGTTATTGATCAGTGTGCCTTTGGCCAATAACAAACATTCTAACCCTTATGTATTTCCTTGGATTTTTCACCTTCCGTTAAGAAACACACTATTCTCCACTTTACATATATTTCCCACAAAAGCCAGCAATGGTACAACTGTGATAGTACTTACATGAAAGGGTTTTTCCCCTCTGAACTTTGTTGTCATTATTATCTGTATATTTATATTGTGCTAAAATTTAATTATTGTTTCAGAGCCCACACTAAATTGAGATTATAAGAATATCTCAGGGACAGGGCAGTAATGACTTTTCACATTATTAAGACTTACATTACTATCATTTTAAGTAGTCAGTACTCTTGGTATTAGTGAATGGACAAGAGCAAAATCATCATTTGGGGAGGCATCTTCTCCAGGTCCTGTACTTTCACTGATGCTTTCTTTTCTGATGTTATTTCAACTCCTTCACTAGGTTCTCACTCCCACCCAACACACACAATCATTTAAGCTCTTATGACTTCAAAATACTTATTTTGAAAAAATATAACTATTTACCCTGCCGAATATAACTGAAAGCATGAGTCTTGAAAGAAAAAAATCTCTAGTAAATTTTGACTCATTACTTCAGATTTCTCATTGGGATTTCCAAGGCCAGCCATTTGGCCCAAAGGCTACAGGGTTATTGGATAGAAATACAGGCAGACCTGAGACATGTGCAGTGACAAAGGAAGACAGCCTTATCCTAGGAAGTATTAAGTGGCTACAGTGTTGTCCCTTTGGGCATCTGGATCCCATCTGATGGCTGATGGCTGTTGCAGTTACTCAATCTTCCAGAGCAGACATATTCTTGCAGAACACAAGCCATAGCTCAGTTTTGTGTGGGCTGAGTTTGGACATGAACCATCCTGTGGAATCCTAGTCTCCTTCCACTATTGAAAGGCTCCTGTGATGACAGTCATGAGACTTGTGGTTGTGGATGTGAATGGACAGCAGAGCCCAGGGGCAGTGGGGTTCAACTAAGGAAATGAAGTTTGCCGGCAAAGACTTGAAGTCAGAACTTTTTTTCTGATGCATGTGGCGGACTATGGACACCGACGTCCCATGCCAAGACAGCATTTAAATACCAAGATACGAGACATATCACTGCTCAGTCAAAATGCCTGGCACCCACACTATCTCCAGATGGCTTGATGTGCAGAAATAGCCTCTGGGATCAAATTCAATGTGGTGAAGTCCAAACTTATGATCTGTCCCTCGGGGTTTCACTGTAGAATAATTTCCCTCTGCTGCTTAGAGACACAGTTCACAGTCTGTTAGGGTGCTGCTGAAAACCAAAAATTGCCCTCCTTACCAACAAAACAAACATGTAGTGAGTTCTCCCCACCTAGAGGCCCAGCACTAAGCATTTGGAATATAAAGGATGCATGATCCACACCTTCCATTCTGGTACAGGATAAATGGGAGATAAGTTCATGAAGCTTAAACATCTTGGTGACTCTGAATAGTAATGTCATATAATTTATGTACTATAAAAGCAACAAAGAATTTCAAAACAAGAGGCTGTATCCTGAATTCTTCAGTGAAACACCCAGAAGACAACCATCATGGATATGAACACCAGAAATTGTAATTTAGCACTGGGATCTGTCCAAGTGTGTGTGTGTGTGTGTGTGTGTGTGTGTGTGTGTGTGTGTGTGTGTGTGCAATGTCTAGTATGATAACTATCAGCTCCAAAAAGCTGTATGTACAGCTAAAATATATCAAGTAAGAATCGCAAAGTTAAATTTTTGCTTTCTCTAATATTAATATGTCCATTGTGTTTACTCAATATTAAACATTTTATTTAATAATAATAATTGTGTATATCTTGGGACTTTATTATGAATAAATATATATTAATTCTTGTTTGAGAATTTCATAGTGTATAAAATACACTTTGATCAAATCCTTCCTCTTTTATCTCCCTCTCAATGGCTCCTATATCTGCCTCCCATTTTATACTGCCTACTTAATGTGCTCTTTTTAAATTAAGCCGTTGAGTTCTCTTAGTGCCACTAGTATGTGCATGAGTATAGGGTCATCTACTAGAATATGGGCAACATACATGGGACCACATTCCTAAAGAACATTGACTTCCCATCTGTCAACAGTGATCAACTATTAATAGATCCTCACCAAGGGTGAAATCTCACTAGTTGCATGCTGAACTTCTACGTGTTATGGTCTTGCACAGGTCTTGTGTGTGCATTCACCATCACCATGACTCCCTTATTACACATACCTGGCTGACTAACCTCATAAGATCAAGACTTTGAGCCCCAAAACAATACTTGTATCATAGCCTGCAAGTACCTAGATTACAGGCATGCACCAACATATTTTTATGTAATTTAACTAGATATATGATGCTGGTATTTTACTTACCATTTATTGTAGTCCTTGAGGATCTAATATTGATGATAAGCAAAAACTCAGGACCAAGATATGAATTCAAGGTGGTAATTGATTTAGAAGCTGTATTAATTTGTAGTTAAGGGAGATATTGATCTCCCACATTGACTCTAATATGAAGTAAGAGTATTGTTATCATTATTCTGGGCAAATATATTCATTATTATTGAAAATGGTGACGACAGAAAGAATGTAAAAAAAAGAAAAAAAACAGAAGGAAAGAAAGGGTAAAGAAATAAAGAGAGAAAGAAGGGAGGGACGAAAGAAAGAGAAAGAAAGAAAGGAAGGAAGGAAGAAAGAAAGGAAAGAAAGAAAGAAAGAAAGAAAGAAAGAAAGAAAGAAAGAAAGAAAGAAAGAAAGAAAGAAAGAAAGAAAGACACCGTCTGAACTCAGCTCAGATTTAAAGGCTTCGGGACTGCAAGCTTCATATGGAAAGTCTTTTCTTCAGTCTAATCGTTATACGCCCAACTAGTGTGAAGAAGTGAACACATTGACTCAGAAGGACAGGGACGCCTTCTACTGACTAAAACCAACAGATGAATAGAAACACCTTCTACATCATATTACAAATGTCTTTATTGTGAATTATCTCTTAGATGAATGAGTTCACTCACTATATATTGTTACAAATAGCTCTATTGTTTAAGCAGAACTGGAATTCCTGACCAGATTTCTGTTGTCTGAGCAAAGATGCACTCAACTTGACAGTGCTGAGTCTGACTGAGTTTAGCATTGAATCTGACACACTGTTCCATCCATACATCCTGAATACATAGGTTCTACTTAGGTCTGTTCTTGTTTTATCACTTAACTGCTTGTAAATGGGGATTTCTTTTTCATCCAAACTTTGTGACTTGAATTATTGCTTTCAACTTGACCTGAAGTTATTCAGAATTTGTGATATCTGCAACACACAATAAGATATTTTTGAAAAGACAAAGGTCTTTTGACATGAAATTTATTTTAAATTTCTTATATACCTAGACTGAAGGCAATTTCAAACATTTTTCAGTGTGTCTACATTTTTTTTCCATGATCTCTGACTTGAGGTCAGAGTGAATTTTTGACTTGTTTCTGTCACGACACACAAAGATTTGGAAACAACATTTGAGGAGGGTATATCTGCAGAAATTAGAAAAACACCTGCCTTGTGAAATGCAGATTTTGTGTAAGGGTAAGCAACCTGGGGTTCACATTTCTCTTTTTTGTGAATTAGAAAATATTTTTCCTTACCCATCTTCTATCTTCCTAACTTCTCTGTTGCCAGTGACTCAAATCTACTATGTAAAGTCAATATAGAATACTGAAAGAGTGCATTAAAAGCAGAAACGGTCCTCCTGCATCCCTATTACCGTGGCGTGAACTCACATGTGTGCACTTAATCTTTCCCTGAGGAGTGGGTGTGGGAATTAATCCACACACTGGCACATGAACTTCTTGTTTATGCCAAACATGTCATCTGAGATGGGCTTGCTAATTTATTTATGGGGACATATGTCAATGTCATTCTGAGAAAATGGTTCTAGGACACACACACTAAAAACGAATAAAATCCTGACTGCTCTAAGGACAGAGATTAGGTTGATACAAGTGCATGACAGGCTTTGGGAAGGTTAGGAAATTCAAGTAGCCTTGTTTCATCACTTGATTCCTGTTTCTCCCCTTGATTCTTGCCCAAAAAAAGCATCTCCCAAATTAAGTTAAAATGGATGCTAACAATAAAAAGCCAGTTCCTCTAGGAAACACCTCTTACTCTGCTCTCATAATGTCCCCCAGTAGTGCCTCCTTGAACAGATGTAATAGTAAGAATGTCATCCCTAAGAAATGCCAGGTCACAGTGGAGGGGACAGATGTAAAACATGGAGAATGGAGGCAATAAAAACACAACATTTCTAGAAATTTCTATGGATAGAAAAATGACATATTTGCACTATAGAAGATGCACAGTCCCATATTTGAGGCCAAAGCCTCATGCACTGACCAATATATAAGTTCCATTACAGAACTGTCCCTAGTAACACCATTTCTTCTCTTGTGCTCTATACTAGACACTGTTTACTACAGGTATCTGAGATTCTTTTGTTCAAATCTGAGATCCAGAGCTGTTTACACTCAGCAGGCAACACAATGTGCCCACTCCACCACTGTTTCTTGTTCATGGCTCCTTTTCAATAGAGTCATTGTCCTGCCTTTGATACCACTGTGTATCTGAAGCCTATTTATAAGTTTGATATCTACGTGCCTAGCCGACTTCCCCAGAATGCTGCCTCTGTAAACTTCCTGAACCTTCCAGTCCACACTCTTAAGGCCTGGCCTCCAGCCCCATTTCCTCCTGTTTTGCCTGAGGCTGTTGATGTCCACTCCTTAGTGCGGTGACTTTGGTCCTTGACCAGCAAAGTGGCATGAACTTTGTGCTTTAGGACTGAGTCAGTCGTTAGGATAAAGATCTTAATTGACAGTCTGTGGGCCTAGGTTCTTGCAGCAAAGAGGTAGAAGTATGCTGGCACTAGAAACTGGGCCACAAAGGCAGAAGCCTATCTGTAATTGGCAGCTGAATGACCTTTTGTGAAAATTTAAGCTTTCTGAGCTTCGGTTTTCCTGTCTATAATTGGACGATACTAATATCCCATTTGACAGCTCTTGGGAGAATTAAATGTTTAAAATTGTCCAGGGCAAGTCTTGGCACATAGTAGGCAATCAATATGCATAGGATTCTTTTCTTCCTTTCTTAAAATAACTGAGCCTTAAGCCAAGGTGAAGGTTGAGAATAGCTGGTATCTCTTTACCCTCCTATGCTATGAGCCCACTTTACCCTCATTTCTGTATTCACTGTCTTGTTTATTGGTATGGTAACCACAACGCTCATCAATTTGCTATGAGACTTATTTAACTCCTTTGTGTTATTTTTCCTTTCAAGAAGACTGAGAAGATCTGCCTTACACCTTTTCCTCATAGCACATATACTTAATTTAATTGTTACTGGACATAAAATAACACCACATAGGTTCAGTATCACCTGACTTTAACTGTTGCCAAAGGACCCTGATGCCTCCAATTGTTGATTCTTCAGTCTGAGTTATATTCACTAACAAACAGCAGGGGTCAAATTCAAGTTCTAAGTTAAACTGACCTTTGTATTTTAATGGTTATTTCATAAAAACGCCTATCAGATTTATATGATAATTGTGTGATCACCTTAACCACACCTGTAAAACTTTCTACTTACATGACTTAAAGGGTATCTGTTTCACAGATGAACAGACATATGTTACACCACACTGATGAATATTTCTTTCATCCATCTCCCTTGTCTCTTGCACTACTACCATCATGAAATTCAGATTTTGTTTTTTTCTGAATTTCACAGGTAAATGCTGTAACATGAGGGTTGTCTCGTTGGGGTTTCTGTCCTGCCCAGTACCCCACAGCCGGCAAGCCCCAAAGAAAATCACACAGAGAGTCTACATTACGTTATACACTAATTGGCCCATTAGCTCAGTCTTCCTACCAGCTTCCATAACTTATATTAACCCATTGTCAGCTACATGGCCAGTACCTTTTATCAGCTGGGCAGCTTACATGTTGCCTCCTTGGAGATCTATGTAGGAATGCCAGGGAAGCTTCCTGCTTCCCAAATTCTCCTGTTCCCCTTGTACCACCTCTACTTCCTGTCTGGTTTTCCCACCTATACTTTCTGCCTGACCAATCAGCGTTTATTTAAAACATGATTGACAGAATACAGACAATTCTCCTGCACCAAAGTGCAAATCAGATTCCAGTTAATGCCATATTTAATAAACATAGAAGGAAAAGCAAAGCTATGATTAACCATCTAGCATGAGCAAATGAAACACTCTACAGCAAACTGGACACCCTTCTGCCTTCTTGAGGTTGCTAGTTCATATAATATGTGAAGCATCTTACTGTTTAGAAAACTGAAAACTGATAGAAACAACAAACTCCTCTGAATTCATGAAAATGGGTCTTTTAATCAACTGCTCATTATGTTTTTGTCACTGGATTCCTTTCTAGTTGGTGTAAATCCAGAGCAGACAAGTTCAAACTCTTATTTTTTGATGTTATTTGCTAATTCTTTGCAGATATTTTGCATAAAATGAAATGTACAGGAGTCTCAAGATAACAAATGGAAATAGAGATAGCAACTAGAAAAAATAAAACATAGCTCCAGAAAGAAACTCAGTTTTGATGACTCTAAGAAATGACCTTGAATGCTAAAACTAGTCTCATTTGAATTTATTCTTATGTGACAGGTTCAATAGTCTGCATTAATATGTACACAGACATTTTCTTCCATTTCATGTGGTGCCTTTGGTCCAATAGAAAATGATTAACTATGTCCAAGCTGCTGTATCCTGACAATCTCTTTGAAGAGCTGGTGGGTCCCTCTCTAACTCTTTTATAGCTCAATTAGATGCCCAGGTAAAGAACCACCAGGCTGACTAGTTCATGAAGCACTGTCAGCAAGCACAGTGTTGGTCTTAACCCTCTGGAAGAGACAGATAATATGTCACACTTGACCTTTATAAAGCTTTATGTAGGTATAAGAAAAAAGGGTAATACCCATGCACCACCAAGCAGAAACAATGCAAAGACAAAATGAACAGATGAGTGAATAGTTCATATAAATATAGAAGAAATTCTGATTCTTGTTCTTCAGTTACATTTGTTGTAAAAGTTACAAATTAAAATAATTCTTGAAGTTACCTATTAGCATCTGGAATTCTCAAATCAATTTGTATCATTTTTCAACTTCCTCTTTGATGTTTATTTCTGATGTCTTCTTTTCTGTGTCTCTTCTTGCAGACATTCTTTGCTATGATGGTTAGCATTCTCAAGTAAATCCAAACTTGATTCTCCTGGGAAGAGAGTTGCAAAAAGGGATTGTCTGTATTTGCTTGGCCTGTATGTGCATGTCTTTGGGAGACTGATTTAGCTAAGTTAATTGGTATGTTGAGACAATCCACTGTGAGCAACACTGGGCTCCATAGCAGGAAGACCTGAACATACAGAATCCTGTGCAGCCAGCCAGTTCTTTAATCTACTGTCCCTTAAAGGAGCATGAATGTATTCCTTGTTCTTTTGAGGTCCTTCAACCTCCTCACAGTGCAGTGTTCTCACTTGTTCTATCACTGAAAGTTCCCATTTTTCTAACCTTTCTCCACTGTCCTAAGGATAGGGAGTAGATAGAAAAGAGAGATGAAAACCAAAAAGAAATCTTGGTTCACAAAAGCACGTGATACACAAGCCTGACTACCATAACTCATTTCCTAGAGCCTATGTGGTGGAGGAGAGAAACAAATTCACTAAAGTTGTTCTCTAACTTTAATAACTGCACCATAGCAACATATATGCTTACACACACACACACACACACACACACACACACATACACACCACATGCATGCATGCACACACTTACACTAATACACTTTTAAAAAGATGTATGGAAGGAAGAGAGGAAGAAAGGATGGGAGGAAGGAAGAAAGGAGGGAAGGAGGGAAATTTGTGGACCCTCTTTTCAGGCCAAATACATATAGGGTCCACTCACACATCTCTCCCTTCTGGCTGTACCTAAGCATAATTGTCATTTTCGTGTACTTTTGTGCTTAAAATTATCATTAATCCTCCTTGTCAAAATGAATGTATATGTGTACATGATAAAGTGGTGTCTTCAACAGGCAACCTATTCTTTTTCCTTTTGTGACTGTTTTTTATGCACAGTCTCACATCTGGTCCTGTCTATAAATGTGGCAGCCACTCCAACTGTGCCACTTAAGGGAGGAGACACATTTTTATCTTTTATTTTCTTAATCATATGTTCAGTTAGCCAGTTCAGCCTTGTATCATAGGGTGGGGTAATTTGAACAAATTATAGAATAATCAATCTCATAATGATGTTTTTCAAATATATTAGATTCATAATCATTGTTACCATACAGAGGAAATAATAATATTTTAAATCAGATACCTTTGAATTTTCATGGCTACATAGTTTAAAATACATTTTTATATTCCTGAGCACTAAAAGATTATTTAGAATAATACATTTGAATAAACTTTATAAAAACAAAAGTAAATGAAAAATTTATCAGCCACTTTCTGTTTCCTTGTTTCTTTCTGAAGACATTTTTGCTGAAAGTTATAATATCATACCGAGACCAGTAAACTTTTAAATCAGTTAAACCTAATAAAACCATGGTGAAGAACAGCTGGCCAAGGTGACTTTCCCAAACTGGAAAGTTATGAAGAAAATGTAATGAAATTTTATGACGAAGACCGCCCTAACTCTGGCCTCCCTCAGTTTCCATGTTTGAGTGACCACAATCTCATACAGAAGGGAGCCAGCTCTATTTGAACTTGTGAGGACCAAGGAGAAAGGTAACTCAACATCTCAGTCATGGGCTGCCAAGATTTTGAAATATTATTAGACTTCGGGTCATAAATCTGAAGGGAAAAATGAATCAATCAATTCAATCTTTATGTGCAAATCACTCTGCTAAAACCAACAAAAAATACCTTGATCTTTGTACACTAGGACAAATGATTGAGAGCTAATACAATTGGAAGTAGGCATAATAAAAACACTGCCTTACGTTTCTGCAGCACTTTATAATTTGCAAAGGGCTTTCATACATGTTACTCTATTACCTTCACAGCAATTTGTAGAGGAGATATAATTCCCGTGATAGATGAGAGAGGTTAATCTTTTCCTCAAAGTCACATAACTTTGGTTCCATGGAGGAAGGTAGTTCACCTTTAACTAAGAGTGAAGCATGACATTTGAAGCATCTCAGTGCTTTCTGCATTTTAATCACTTTAATAAAAAACAGAATGTTTTTAGAGCTTCTAATACCACAGCCAAAGAGAGAACAGAGTTTGTTGAAGCTGCTTGGCTGAGGATGGTTTGTGGAAGGCACAGAGCTTATGAAGTATAATGAAGGGCAAACATCTGCAGTAGACAAAGGTCAAACATCTCAAGTAAGGAGAACAAAAGTATTCAAGGTGTAAGGAACTCAGAAATAAAAGAAAAGAAAGGAAATACTATACTGAATACTCAAGAGAACTTTAACGGGCTTTCTGGCCCATGGAAGCAAGCTCACTCATGGTCTTTGACTACTACATTCTGAAAAATACACACATTTCTAAAAGCATAAGCAAAGTCAGCGCAAACAGTTAGTCACAAAGGACATTAGTGAGTTGGTGATGTTGCTATTAGGAACACAATACTAGATTTTTCTAGTAGGGACTTGGGGCCTCATGGGTAAAGGAAATTAATAACCAGAATGTAGAAACTCATTAGTTTGTAGAAACAAATATAAAACAAATATATTGAAACTTGGGGGCCCTTAACATGCCAAGCAAGTGCAAGGCTGCAGGGCTTGGCACCTGCCTGTCTTGCTACACACACACAGCCACTGCTAATAAACAGCGAAGAGAATGACAGTGCTGGGCTAATGGAAATGGCCGCACCAGTGTGTGATTTCAAAGGTCTGGCAGCAATTCCTCTTACAGTAGATGATTTGATCCTTGTCGAATTAGTGAGGTTGTAAAAGAAAGCCTGCATATAAAAGCTGCCAAGTTTTCCCTTTAAATCCTCTACAACATTTGTTTTTAATGCTCTTCCACACTAAAGAAAAATGTAGCTACTTGAAAGATTATGTGTAGTGTGGTTCCCCTCCTCGGAGAAGAACGTGGTTGTGTCTTGAGTAACTATTACCAAGAACAACAGCAACTTAAAGTTAGAAAACTCTGCAAAACTATCTAATTGGGTTGATATTTGAAGAATGTAAACATATTGACCATTCAGTTTAAATTTTGTTTATTATCAAAATGCAAGAGAACACCAGACGCCCATCATTGACCAGCTCAGCTCAGCACTGGCCCATAGTTCCTGATTGGGACTGATGGCACTCAAACAAATTTGGTCTCAAAGGACTCATTTTCATGAGAAAAAAAATCTTCTACAGTGTAACTTGAAAGCAATAATGGAAGTAAGTGACAAGGGGCACAAAAGAGTTTGTTTTAGGAGGTTCTCACATGCTGTGAAGTACCTGGAGCCAGCAATCTAACCCCTTTCTCCTCACCAGAGTCCACTCTATTTAGTAATCTCTTGTTCTCACAGTTGAAGACATTTTACATTTTCAATGGTTATTTTGGTTGGTTACTAAAGATGGTCAATAAAGGTGAGCAGATAAAAAAAAGTCCCTCTATTTTAGAGAAAAAAAAATGAGGTGCCAGGAGAATAAGGAATTGGGAAATATATTCAGAGGCTATTCCTGCCCTAAGTCAGAGGATCTGACACCAGTCAGAGGACCTGTTACCATGACTCAAGTCCTCTGCCTAATTTTCTTTTGTGATCACACAAGTTAAAAGGTGATTACAGGAGGCTATTTTAAAAATATATATGAAAGCAACTAAAGAAAAGAAGTCATAAGTTTGAAAGAGGGGATGGAGAAATATATTGAAGCATTTAGAGGGAATAAAGGAAAGGAGGAAGTGTAACTGTATTATAATCTCAAAAATGTTTTTTAAAAAGATAATCAGTAAACATTGATAAATATATTTAGGATCAGAAATGAGACATGTGTACTAAGACCACACAAATGGCCCACAGGGATGAGAAGCATGAGGCACAGTGATGTGGCCTTGGTCCTCATGCTATTGCCTTCTTCTTCATAAGGAAAAGGTAACATAATAGGGTGGCTTTTGTGCACGCTGCGTGCAGGTTGATGAGGGAAACTCAGTGGTGTTTGCCCATTAGGACGCATGCTCTAGAATGGTCAGCATACCCATGCTTGATTCGTGAAAGACAGCTTCCATTTGGACCAAGATGCTGACACACAAAGTGCTTTCAAAGAAATCATATCAAATCAAAGCAGCATTTGACTCCATAAGGAAGTGTTCCTCAAGGTACCAGCTAATGTGGCTGTCATGTGGAGATGTGTGGCATGTGGGCAGCCATCCATTCAAGCCACTGGCTACCAACAGCTGACTCTAGGAGTAGTATTTGAATCTATCCTGAGGGGGGCAGAGCCCACAGACAGCTGGGCCATCTGTTCCCATAATACCACATTACTCTCAACACTCAGTAATGAAGGCTCCTGAGTAATCTTTCATCAGAATGACTTCACGGCATTAAAAATGTATTTCCATACATAGCTTGTTTAAATATTTAACCCTCTTCGGCTTTGAGAGATTGATTTGGAGCTGCGGTGTTTATATGGGCAGGAAACATTGATTTTCATATGCATGTATGCATTAATTCTGGAAGACTTGGGCACACACCAAAGGTTTTGATAAATGGATCTTTAAATCTCAGACTTTAATGGAGAATATTGGTTTGCCGCCCAGATCGCATCCTCTGCCAGTATTTAAATATTTTCAATCCACATTTCCCGATGGTGCCGAGAGGTCAGTGGCGAACTTATTGGGAAGAAGTGTTTTGGGTTAAATTTGTTTATAGGAAACAGTGAGAATGGGGTGAAGGGGCAGAAGACAGCTACACCCATACATATAGACTTGTAAATTAGCTTTGCTGGCCTTCAGTGGGAGTAGTTTGTGAGCAGGGTTGTTCAGTTTCCAGTAGACACATCTACAGCTTTCTTTCTGATATTGTGTCAATAAACTCTTCTGAGCACAGAGTATATCCAGCACATGCAGGTCCAGGAGCAGGAAACCCCGGTGAGTATCTGTATACTGTAACATCATTTAAATGCTTTTCTGTGTTCAGCCTTACCTTATTTATCCCCTGACTTCACTCTATTAAAGCTTCAATGCTGGGATCTCTGTTAACGCTCAATTCCATGCTTGTAAAATAAAATATTGTCCCAGATTTGGTAGAGATTTGTAGCCCTATGTCTTTATAATCAACTGGATAAATAATCTGTAATAACATGCATGTGGTAACTTGCCATTTTGTCTGTTCCATATTGCCATTTTGTCTCAGCCACCACAGTATGGTCAACACGGGATGTGAGAAGAAAGCCTCAGAGAGTTTAATAAACTTTTCTAAGAACGAGCATCTTAGTGGGGGTTAGTGAGCCAGGACTCTGACTTTGGCTCCTGGAATTTTTCTCCAATGTTAGTTACACAAGTCCATTCCCTAAGATGTAAACCCATAAACTAATTAGCACATGTGAGTCGAGGTCTATTGATCATACATTGAGTATTAGACAAGTCATTGGCACTTGGAAAGCAGTGAAAAATATACAGTGCTTCCAAAGAAACCAGTGAAAGACAATTGGGACCAGGGAATTTCAAAGCATGAGTGTTCATCTAGCTATAGAGTGAGGGTAATGGACTGAGATACTTTGCAGTGATAAACAGAGCAACTATTGCTAAGATAACTCCAGTACAAACTCTCCCCTCTTGCCAGCAAGAAAATAAAGTCTGATGACCTAAAGCATTGATGTACGAACAGACTGCTTCCCGTGCAGCTAAAATAGCAGCAGGTATGGAGTATTCTTGGTAAAATTAAGAGGATGGCTGGCTGCTCATTGCTTCCTTTCCTTTGTGGTTAACTTCAGGGGGGTAATAAGTGAATTAGACCATGGGGTTCTCACAGCAAGAAGAATGATATGTTTCTTAGGTTTATCTCAAAGTTGCATACACACTTCCAAAATAGGTTGTACTTGCAAAAGTCCCATCTACAAAACCCCAGTGTTAGTTTTGAATATTTGTTTCTGTTTCTTCTAGCATTAACCTGATATTGCTACACATATGTCACTACTATGTATCTATTTTAGGCTTTATTCTTATAGTCATTTGTATCTTGTCTTCCACTTATATAAAAATATAGTAAGTCATTTTATTAGTGAGAACAATAATCTTTACTAACATACCAATAACATACATATTTCTCACTACATTGCTGCATTCCATTCCTTTTTACTTATAAAAAGCCTTTATAACACTATTCTACCTTTCTTCTCTCTCTTGTTCTAACAAAAACCAACCATATATTATATTTAAATTGCTCTAAACTGCACTGTTATTCTTTCTTTATTCCATTGTGACTTTACCATGCTGTCCTTGTATCTTCTTGGTGGCACTGGGAAGAGTTGCTCTCTAATGCATTTCTACTATATTCTAAGCGACACTCTCAGATGTGGTCAGGCACTGTTTTATTCTTTCGTAGACAATCTTAAATGTTCCTGCCTAAATGGCTGTGCATTCCTGGAACAAACATGATGTATCTGAGCAGGGTCTGTACTTCCTGTGTTCTCCTGTTCAATCGGTGGCCCGGCTACATTATTGTAGGTGGAAAGAAATGTTTACTGAGAGTTTTGACGGCAATGATTTTTGTCATTCATTTTTGCTGTTTTGGAAGCAGAATCTATACAAACGAACTGTCATTGGTGACTGAGAATTTCATCAACTTTCTTGGTTCTGAAACATGATGACAGTTTTCCTTAGGTTGTACATATAAGTTTTTATTATGCAGTACATTAGAACTGCTGAACTGCTGTCTTTCATAGAGACTTTCATGTCTTTAAACATACTTTAAAAACATGATACCATTATGTTAATATACCATTTCTTGTATGTCTCTGTGTCAGATTTGCAGGTCTCAAAGTGTTTTGTATGTTTTGTACATAATTCAAAGGTACTATGTACCATTTTGGCACTAATAATTGCCCTTTAATTGGAAGTATTTTTCTTACTCAATATATCTTGATTAGAGTTTCCCCTCCCTCTTCTCTTCCCAGACCCTTCCCATCTGCCCTCTCATCTGAATTTACCCCATTGTGTCTCTCAATGGAAAACAAATAGTTATCTAAGAGATAATAATGAAATATAATAAAATAAAATATAAGATATAAAAAACTAACTCATTGGAAGTGAGCAAAACAAACAAATAGAAGGAAAGAATCTAAGAAAGGGCACAAGAAACAGATAAAGACAAAGATAAACACTCATTTGTACATGAGGTTTTCCCTATGAAAACATTAAAGTGGAAGCCATGATCTATATGCAAAGGAACTTTAGGGTAAAAAAATCATAATAAGATGAAATATAATAAGAAAATATATCCAAAGACACCATTGAGTTCATCTCTTGTTGGTCATTTACTGCTGGCCGAGCAACCTACACAGAAGAGTAGTTTGTTTCCACAGTGAGGTCCCCTTGGGAAAAAAAAACTAAATAATCATTTGCAGGTGGTTATCGATTGGAGATTGCTTCTGGGTTAGGGGTGGGGATCATGTGTCCACTTCTTTTCATTCTATGATCGCAAACAGTGCAGACCCTGTTCATGCTGCTGCCATCTCTGAGAGTTCAAATGTGCACTGATCGATCATGTTGATTTAGGGAGCCTTGTTTTCTTAGTATCCTCCATTCTCCCTGGCTCTGATTTTCTTTCTGCCTCTTTACAGCATAGAGGTTCCTATGCCTTGAGGGGAGGGATTTGATGGAGATACACCATTTAGGGCTGAGTGTTCCAAGGTCTCCTACTCTCCACATAATGTCTGGCTGCGGATCTCTATATTTTTCTCCTTTGCACTGCAGGAAGAAGCTTCTCTGATGATGCCTGAGCAAGACACAGAACTATGAGTATAGCCGAGTGAAATTAGCAGATATTTTATTGCTACTATATTTTTTAAGTACAGTAATATGTGGTTTTAACATGTAGGTCCTTGGGCTTTCTAGTCTCAGGTTCTAGGTCACCCAAGTAGTTTCAGATATAGGTTCCATCTTGTGGCTTGGGCCTTTAGTCAAATCAGATACTGTTAGATTACTCACACAAGATGTGCACCACTATTGCTAGTGCAAGAATCTATTTGCACTATTTGTTTTACACAATAATCACAGTTTCAGAAGGTCCCATTTATTTATTGTTGCTCTCAGTGTTTGTGCTACTGGAGTTATATTGAGGAAGTGGTCACCTGTGCCCATGCATTGAAGGCTACTTCTCACTTTCTCTTCTATCAGATTCAGTGTGCTGGATTTATATTGAGGTTTTTGATCCATTTGGACTTGCATTTTGTGCATGGGATAGCATAGAGATGGATCTATTTACATTCTTCTACATACAGATATCTAGTTATGCCAGCACATTTTGTTGAAGATGCTTCTTTTTTCCCATTAAAATTTTAGCTTCTTTGTCAAATATTAGGAATTCATAGGTGTGTGAATTAATATCCAGATCTTTAGATTCCATTAGTCCACCTGTCTGTTTTTATGCCAGAACCAAGCTGTTTTCATTACTATAGCTATATAATAGAATTGATGTCAGGGATGGTGATATCTCCAGAAATTCCTTTATCATACAGAATTGTTTAGTCTATTCTTGTTTTTCTTTCTCTGCTTGTTTTTCCATATGAAGTTGAGTATTGTTCTTTCAAGGTCTGTGAAGAGTTGTGCTGGGATTTTGATGGGGATTGCATTGAATCTGTAGATTGCTTTTGGTAGGATTGCCATTTTTGTTGTTTTTCTACCTGTCCATGGGGGCCCTTTCCACTTCCTTGTATCTTCTTCAATTTCTTTCTTCAAAGACTTAAAGTTCTTGTCATACAGGTCTTTCAGTTCTTTGGTCAAAGTGACCTCAAGATATTTTATGTTTTTTGTGGCAATTGTGAATGGTGATTTTTTTTCTCAGCCCCTCTATCATTTGTATATAGGATGGCTACTGACTTTTTTGAGTTGATATTGTATCCTGACACTTTACTGAAGGTGTTGAACAGTAATAGGTGTTCTTTCGTATAATTTTTGGGATACTATCATATTATCAACAAGCAGTCAATATTTGACTTCGTCCTTTCCAATTTGTATCCCCCTGATCTCCTTTTGTTGTCTTAAAACTCTAGCTAAAATTTCAAGTGCTATGTTGAATATATATGGAGAGAGTGGACAGTCTTGTATTGTTCCTGATTTTAATGGAATTGATTTGAGTTTTTCTTCATTTAATTTCATGTTGATTGTTGACTTGCTGCATATTGCTTCTTATCATGTTTAGATATGATCCTCTTATCCATGATCTTTCTAAGATCTTTATCATGAAGGGGTGTTGAACTTTGTCAAGTGTTTTTTCAGCATCTAATTTTTTGATCATATTTTTTTGCTTTCATTTTATTTATATGGTGAATTACATTGATAGACTTTCATATGTTAAACCATCCCTGCTTCTTTGAGATGAAGCCAAATTGATCATGGTAGATGATTTTTTTAACATGTTCATAGATTTGATTTGCCAGTATTTTATTGAGTATTTTTCCATCAATGCTCATGAGGGAGATTGGTCTATAATTCTCTTTCTTGGTGGAGTTTTTGTGTGGTTTTGATTTAGGGTTACTGTAGCATCATAAAAAGAGTTTGACAATGTTCCTTCTGTTTCTATTGTGTGAAATAATTTGATGAATATAGTTATTAGCCCCTATTTGAAGTTCTGGGAGAATTCTACCCTGAAACCATCAGGCTCTGGGCTTTTTTTGGTTGGAAGCTTTAGATGACTTTTTCTGGTTTTTTTGTTTGTTTGTTTGTCTGTTTGTTTTACAGGCTATAAGTTTGTTTAAATTATACATCTGGTTTTGATTCAATTTTGGTGTGTGGTACCTAACCAAAAAATATTTTATGCAATATTTAACTTTGTTGCATCTTACAAATTTATCTTATAGTTAAAAGCAAATATGCTAATTTTAAGAACTCTCCTTCATCAAATACTCTTGTTTTATGGCATTGTTTTTATTTTATTTAAGTAGTTTGCAGTAAGCATATTAGAGGATAATTGTTATAAGCATTGTTTTTATATGTATCATCTGTTCTTACCAAGAAAATACTGTCCCTTCCTTTAAATCCCTCTAAAATAACAAGGGAGACATAGATTACCACTCGTATTTAATTGTTTGTGATGTTAAATGTGAAAATAAAAAATGAGGTTTTTCTAGTAGAAATGAGAGCAAACTTTTATTCTTTTTAAATTTACTTTGCTAAAACATATAAAATAATCAATAAAAATTTAAAGATAACTGAATTTAAAACAATACTGTTTCTGTGAGGTAAAGGTTTGAAATAACATGCAAAAGTAAGTGAAATTACAAATCTATGCTTGAAAGCAATCCATACTCGTTGAGTATTGTGTGCCAAACTCCCTTGCTCTGGAAAGAAGTAGAAAATGTTACATTACTTTTTTTTTAAGTTACCTTGAAGCCCGTTCCTCCAAGTACAGCACAGCCTGCTGTTGGCTACTTTTGCATGCAGAGATCATGGCTTTGACTTTAGCACAGGACAAGAAAATGCAACATCTTAAGCATATGCATTTGACTATGTGCAGGTTAAAATCCTGTTAAATGCATCCCCAGAAACTGGATTGGGCAAGATAAGAAAGCTGGGGGAATCTTAAATTTAAAAAAGAAATTATCATGGAGGGGAAAAATGGTAACAAGTGTAAGTGGCAATTTAGGCATGGATTATAATAATCAGAATACAGACTAAGCATATATGAAACTGTTAAAGAATAGAGAATAAAAGTGTTTGTATATATATAATATACAAATATAATGTTAAAATAGTCAACAAAATAAAAATCATCAAAACAAACTAAAAATGAAGTGATGTTTTATAAAAAATACAAAATCTTTATGTAGGTGTGGTCATGATTTCCAAAGAGAATAAAAGAATCGCACATAAAACACCTATATAAGATATTATAAAACAAATTAAAGATAAAAGAGGATATTAATTGGCATATATTTATTTAAAACTGAATTTTAAAATTAAAAAAGAAAAATCAAAGGTGAATAAAATGCTATTTTCATAATTAATTGTAAATTGCACAATGCCAAAGAAAACACCAGTGATTAAGAGACTTGTTCCTGAGTAGTCACCCAAGGAAGCCAGTGAGGCTCATTGGCTTCTTCTCCCTGTGCAAACTGGGATCAAGATACTGGCTGTCCATTCAAATAGCAGAGCAAGCATGAAATAAATAGACAAAAGGTTTTAGTTTGGTAGATAAAATGGGTTCCATTTTTCTACAGGCAAGGAGAAATCACAAATTAAAAGTTTGCTCTGAGTACTGAGGAAAATTTTCCCATTCTGGTGAAATGTTACAACATTTCCTCAGATTGAGTTGCAAACCTCCAAAGCTTCTAGAGAAAACTCCACCAGAGCTAGATAGGATAGACAGTGAAACTATGTATCAGGCACTCCAGCACCAACATGAATGCAGAAGAAAATATAAAATCATTTTCCAGAAAGGTTTTTGATAAGTGGTCTCATCATAAATGTACAGTATAATAGAGAATATATCATATGTAATCATAGACATATACAGATGTTTTGGACTAGGATATTCTACTATACAGAGATCAATATTCAAATAAAATGCAATGAATGTATTGTAGCAAGAAGAAAATTTTAATCCAAAAGAGGAAAAGAGTCATAATAACAAAAACAAAATTTATTCACCCCTACTAGACTTGATTATTCTTTGATTACAAAGTGAACTTTATGGTTGATTCATTAGTATTAGTAAAATTCAAATGGAAGATCTTTACAGGCCGACATTTTGCCTCCCAGGAGACTTTATTTCAGGAAGAATAGATCAATGGAAGCCTGCCACCTCAGAATGCTCAAGTGTATGTTCTCATTTGAGGGAACCGGCTCTTTGACTTACAAGGATGCTGGAGTATGAGACTTGAAAGGACACTCTACAAACACTGCCATCTTCAGAGTTAAGGAAGTCAGATAACATCCATCGGCTTGGTCTGCAATGACGAATGAAACTGATTCCTAAACTGTACAGCATAATGGATACAAGAAGACACAGAATACAGGACAAATATTTCTTCAAAAGCCCCCACCTTCACCTTCTGATCAGCCTGTCCAACTTTTCCCTTCAGTTTTCCTGTCAACGATCATGGTCTCCTCACTTTGATGAATAAAGCAAAATGTCTAAGGATCGGATACCATCACTACTTTCTCAATTTGCTGTTCCCAGTGCTGAGAAATTCTATTGCAGTGACCAATAGTGCTCTGCACATTGACCTACAATCTGAAGACTACATGGTTCCTACTTAGGCTTAACCATGAGCCCTCATGGTGACCATATGACCTTTTCTGCAAGTCTTGCTTGCTAGTCTGAGCTTCTCATAGCATCTTTGTGCAGAACCCTTAGTGTACACCTTATGATAACATTCACCATCGCAACACTGGTGCCAGTTTCCAGAACACTATATTCCCATTGCCCTGTGAAATTGCTACCATTGATCATCTTTCATCAGTCCCTTGATATGTGTATTGCAATGGCCTTCCCTATTCTTAATGATTATTCTATGATGCATCAACAGTCTCTATATATAGAAAGTAACTGTATTCATTTTAATTCTAAGTTCTAGTATCTGCATGTCGTCTTAATATTTAGACTCTATTTTCAAAGTTTAAAAAAGAGTTTCTTAAAGCCACATTAGGCTCATTGGCTTCTTCTCTCTGTTTTTGCAGGACCATCTTTCTATCTTTTCTGCATGTATTTAGTAATTTCCTTACAGAGTCTCACTGTGTAATTCTACTCCTGGAGATGGTGAGGCTGCATGAGATAGCTGGTGTGTTCTGCCTTGAAGGAAATGAATACTCACTCAAAGTATCAGGAAGCTTTTATAAAATTCTATCGATATGAAGGCAGGCCCCAAGAAGGTAAGACCCATGTAGAACTTGAAAATAGATTTTGTTATTCTTCCCTTAGTGATGGTATCGATAAGGAAACAGGGAAAGAGGCAGGGGACTACAATCTGAAGAACCCATGCAAAGCCTATATGGAAGGTCACAGGTCCTCATTACATACACACCATTTGTACTCTCACATCAGAGAAGTCACTAATTCAAGTACTAACAATTTCAGATACTTCTTCATTTCCAATCCATGTTCCACTTTCCCCTGAGCCTTTTATTACTATGAATCTGTTGGAAAAATAACTCCTCTTGCCATAGTCACTTACTTCAATATATTTCTGGAGTCAACCAAGGGCCTAAGTTCAAACCTTCAAATACACATTAAAACACTGAGCATGGTGGCTTATACTTTTAATGCTGGTACTGAGGAAATAGAAAGAGGTGGATATTTGAAATCTACTGGCCATCCAGCCTCAGGAGTTCACTTGGAGTTCAAGAACATGACAGACCCTGTCTCAAAGGAAGGGTGTGGTCTTCTTCAGAATGTAACCCAATATAATCCTTTTATTACTCCTATGTCCTCCTATGTACACACACATAAACATGCATAAACACAGATACATACAAAAGAGGATATATACACACAGTGCCCTTAACCTTTTAGAAGAAAAGCTATCAATATTGAGAATCTGAAAGTCTCTATCCACATACTCCCCCTTTTGCAGATCTAGACATCTAATAGATATATTTATATGTTTGTTTCAATTGTGTTTAATTATTCAAAAAGTGGTTTATGTATTTAAATAAATACTTTCAAAGAGCCACAATGAGAACGTCTTTGCTTAACATCCATAGAAATTAGACACTGCTTCAAAAATCAATTATATTTATCTTTACTTTTTTGAGGAAAGGGAATATTTTGGGTACATTTGATATTAGCATCTAAATTATGAGAGGTATTGATCTAACTGAAAGAGTAATATATCTGACTTGAAGAAGGATAGGTAGAACATTTCAAGAGATAAAGAGAAGTCCTAAAAACAAACACTGAAGTATAAACAAAAAGAATATCCTAGAATTGATAGATAACTCATGACACTGTATATTAAGAAAGACTTGCAATCTTAATCACCTTTCTGTTGCAGTGTCAAAATACTGAGAACATTAATTTTCAGAACAAAAAGATTCATTTGGCTTACAGCTTCAGAAGTTTCAGTCTGTGTTTGTTTGACCTTGTTGGGTTTGGTCTTTGTTGAGGTAGAATACCATAACAGGGAAAAATGGTGAAATAAAGCTGCTTACTTAACAGAAGAAAGGAATCACAAACAGGAAAGTGTAGAAGTTCTAATGTTGGTCTCTTTTAATGTCACTCCCTCAATATCCTAACTTCTTTCTATTCAACTCCATTTCCTAAATCTTCTATCAACACCCGTAGTAGCAGGGGGAGTGATCAAGCTTTTACCTATGAACCTTTTGGAAACATGAACTAGAACAGTTGCAGATTAATACATAAGGTGTACAACTAGAAAGGTGTCATGGATTCTGAGAGGGTAAAAAGGCTATCAGTTTAAAGTTTAAAAAAATCAGAGTTTTTGAATGGATAAACTACTGCATTGGATGTTGTACAGAAAGCTATTTTTTTAAAAAAGAAATAGGCACAGTTATAACAGGCTGGAAGAGAAATGATACTAAAACAGGCCAGAAGCAATGGAAGTCGTTAATATTTTGGTTGTAGTTTCATGGTGATGACAAGAGAATGTCTGTCGTCATATTCACAGCAAAGAGAAATCAGATCTTACATCTGTTTAGTTTACATTGGGTAGAATAAAAAAAAAACTAGAGAAATGAAAGAATGGAAATGAGACTATGTAGCTGGATACTGAATTGTTCACATCTTGTCTAATATCAGAAGTTGATCAATGTTAAATATATGAATCATCAGCTTTTGAGGTTATAGTGAAACCTACAGTGGTAGTTTGATGGAAATGATTCCCATAAGCTCATGAATGTATATACTTGATCTCCAGAGCTATTTGGGAAAGATTAAGAAGTGTGGCCTTGTTAGAGAAGATATGTCACTTTCAAGGTCTCAAAAGTTCATGCCATTCCCAGTTAACTCTTTTTATCTCCTTCTTGTAGACCAAGATATAAGCCCTCATCTACTGTTTGAACACCATACCTGCTTTCTTGCAGCCAAGTTTTCCACAAAAATGTTCATGAACTCCAATCATCTGAAAGTATAAAATCCACATTAGATAATTTCTTTCTTAAGTTGTCTTAGTCATGGCGTCTTATTATAATAATAGAAAAGTAACTAGGATGCCCGTGTATCTACTTAGATCTCTCCTACCACAAGGAAGCACAATAAAATGTGTTGACTGTTTTGTCAGTTCATGTTTGAAACTTTCATATATGTACATAATATGTACTGATAAAATCATTTCAGTATTGCCATTTTATTATTTGGGGCGGCTGTTCTTGGGCAGTTTTATTAAGATTTCAGCCATTTTTTTCAAATAAAAAGCTATGTTAGAACTGAATCATTTGGACATTACCACTTTATTAAAGTTATAAATAGCCCTGGATGGTTGGTTTCACTGTAATTTCAAATGAGAGAGTGTCATGTGTCAGATTTGGGTCCCACAATCATTATTACCAATACTGCAGAATCTTTTTATTGAGAAAAGTGAAACTATTTAAATAATTTCTGTCTGCCTCCCCTCTCAATATGTAAATTTCCTTTTGAGCCATTTTGCTATCTATGGTAGAAAAGCTATCACCACTTCTTCCTAGTTGTTTTCTGAATAGTGCCTTCTTAGTATAATATAATTTTGTTTTGTTTATTTACATTTAATCACCAATGTGTTTCCTACTGTAACATCCCAGAGAAATTTGAGTATTTGTGTTCAGGTCTGTAGCAGTTCCTGTAATTTTGGAGTCATTTTTTATTCACTTAAATAGTTTGTAAGGCAAAATTTTTTGTGCTTTCCATGTTCATCCATGTTGCCTCAGAAGTTCCACTGGCTACTTCAATATTGAATTTGCTTTTTTCTGTAATATTTCTGATGTAGTCTTTGATAAAAAAGTATGTATGAGAGGAATTATGCTCTTTCTTTTTTGTTGTTTTACATTTCTCATTTTTTCATTCAATAATGTCTACAGTAAATACTGTGTTGAGGCATTGTATTGTCACAAAGATTATGAGATCAAAGAAAGTCAGATAGGAAGATGGAAGGAATATGAAAGGGGCAAGTGAAGAGAAACACCATTCAGAAGATTGGGAATGACTAGGAAGCAACTTCTCATTGTGCTGCTGATACTGAAAATTAAGTGGAACAAGCTGTAGAAAGTCCTGAGAATGTAAAAAGAAGCATTCTAGACAGAACAAAAAGGAGTAAAAGAACAAATAGACCTAAGAAACACCTAAGGCAGGGATGAACATAGATTATACAGAGCAGCTAGAAGTCCTAACAGGATGGGAAGGAAGGTTCAGAGATTGGAATACTATAGGCTATGGCCAGGTCCTGATGCCATAAGAAGAGTGTCAGAATTGAGGGTCTTCACCAGGAACTTCAAGGCCAGGATCAAGGTTGTAAGTGCTGCTGGTGTGTGGTAGAACACACTAAGTGCTCCAGATTAGGAGTGATATAACCAGGTATTCCTTTTTTAAGAAACCTCTCCCCAAGTCTTACAAAATAACTTGAAATTGGACACTAAGAAATCAAGAGCCAGATAAGGATTATTTTGAATCCTGTTAGTAAATTATTGATCATGTGGATAAATTCATAGTCAAGATATAAAAGACTGAAATGGTTTGAGAATTGTTTTAGTAAAATTGACGGATGAAAAGAAGGAATCAAAAGAGTAGAAGAAAACTAGGTAGAAAGAGAATATTCTCTGTCATGAAGCCAGAAAGAAAAATATTCCAAAGAGAGAGTCTTTCCAAAGTCACTGTCATTCATAAGTCAAATAGTCTATCAACTGAAATATAAATACCAGTAGATAACCTATTCAAAATGAAATATAGTATTACTAGGTTGTCTTACTTTGGGGGTAGATAACCACTCAACTTTGCTTCATCTATAGTAAGTAACACTCCAGACTCAAGAATTTTCCAAGTGGTGGTTCAAATAATTATTGTATTCTTCATTCTTCAAAATCAGTTGCCCAATAGCCCCGAAACTAGAAACTCCGTTGGAGGTAGGTTATCTCCCTATCCAGCTAATGCTGTCCTTTGTTGTTCCCTTTTGGAATTCATCCATATACCCCTGGATGTCATGCATTTTATTGACCCCTGGAGAAGAAATAAGAATGTCATTTCTGTCCTGAGTCCTATTTTTCTCCTCAGAACTTGGATATTTCTAGCACCCTGTCTACACATTCTTGTATGTGTTTACTATGCCCTCCTACATGAATCAGTAGAAATGAAGGGCAGTTCATAGGTGTAATGAATTGGTTATCTATTTATGTTTCCTGAAAAATTGTAGAATGAGGCTCTTAGCTTTGAGACCACAAGGAAAGAGAATGAAGCCTCACATCTAACATTTGGAAACCCTGGAGTCACACTATGTACTTTGCTAGGAGAAGATCCTCAAATGTGAAATAGGGTCAATGAATTCCTCCTTACAGTGCTCATGGGAAGATAAAATGAGACAGTAAATGCTAAGTACTCAGCACAGTGCCTGGCACATGGTAAATGCTTCATAAATGTTAACTGCTGCCAATAAAAATGATGACTGCAATTTCAAAACTGGCCCGTGAAAGGTAGGTATAATATGACTTAGATCAGAAAAGCATGAAGGTTCTAGTAAAGTAGACTACCATGGGCAATCCTAGAGACAACTGAGGAGAGAAAGCCATTTTGGCGGGTACAGAGATAACTCAAAGAGCAGAAATTGTAACTTTTATTTAATTGCTTCTCCATCTCTCAATACAGCCATTGAAGAGACTCAGATTTAATTCTATATATTTGGAGCAGAAATCATGGTATAAAACTGGCCTTTACTAAATTAGTAAGCCCTTTCTCTATAACCAGCCTGTGCCATTGGAGTCCCTGCCATATTTACAGGTCAGCTGCAGTGCACAGAAGTCTCTTACAATGTGATCCAGATGTGGTTCTAATTCAGCCCTCTACCCTTTCTCCTCCTTTTCCTCTCAACATTTCCCAAGTGCTAATAATAATAATTCAATTTAATAACATCCATCCTCACAGGGTACTCAAGCCCATCCAGTCCTCAAGGACAGCTAACCCTTCCCGGGCTCACCTCTCAGCTTCTTTATCACAATTGAAGCACATCATAAACCACATCTTCCCCAGACCTTGTCATAAAGGGTGAGCCCGACATTGCAGGAACGAAGTTGGGAAAATACAACCTTGAACTGTTTTATCTGCTCTCCTCTCTGCCCTTCTCCTCCCCCTTGCCTTTTCCACATTTCTTTGACCAGTACTTTTTCTTAGCAGCCAGAAAGAGAGAGGGAGTGGGAGAAAGCTTAAACTCTCACTCCCAAAGGGATATCCTCTAATGGTTTGCTTTCTGTTTGGCAATTGAAGCCCAATTTCATATGAATGATACTCAGCATTGATAGCTGCCTCAACAGCCATTAATTTGCTAATAGAAATTGCTTTTTGATGATGCAGGTCAGGATGAGGGCCTCTAGTTTGTGGATAAAGAAAATGAAACATGAATTACTAAATGTCTTTTGCATAGCAAAAGTGCAGAGAAAAAGGCAGGGTAAGGACCTACTTACTTTGTATTTAGTTCTATGAAAATTGTAGTCATGAAATATGGGGAAAAGCTAAGGAGTGGGAATTTATGACCAGCCAAATAATTATAATGAAATTGACTCTGTTAGATATACTCATGCATTTGACTTCCCATAATCTAGAGGGACTCCTTCAGTTGTAACAGCTTCATATATTTATCTCTTAGTAAAATAAAAAGAAACAAATCAAAGAATTACTAACATTACTAGAAAGAAATATAATAATAATAGGTGCAAAATATTAAGCATAAATAATACAATACAGATTCTAACTAAATTTTTATTTTCAATATTAAAATCTTTAATTCTACAATCTTGTGTGTGAGTAAATACAGATTTCAAGAGATTGTATCCTACAAGAAAGCTCATACACTGAATTAAAGGCAAAGACATAATCACCTGTATATGCAAGTCTGTTTATCCACATTTCCCAAAATCACAAGGAGAATACAAAAAAAACCATGAAAATGCTATGAAATAATGGATAAATGCACAGTGAATATTCAAAGAAAAGTAAAATATAAAGAAAAATATTAATTCTAAAACTCAGAAAATACTAGAGAGGGACAGAATCTGAGCTATAAAATAAGATTGACTGGTAGCTATGAAAGACAGCTGGACCACTGCAGGCAGTGTCATTGGTATTCTACAAGAAGTGTCACTAGTATACTACAGCCAGTTTTTACCACTAGCTACCATATCCAAGGTCGTACTCAAGCCTTTTCTCCAAAAATCTCTACAATACTTCATTTTTAACCTGGGTATACTTTGCAATACATTTCTAAAGGCCTACATAATCTTTAATATAGCATATGGTATCTACTGTGTCCTATATCACACTCCATTAGAGCAGACAGAACCCTTAAAGACAAAATCAGTATGGTAGTGAGGTCTTACCCATGAATGATCCAACCAGTTTTTCCATTTTCCTGTGCAACCAGAAAAGGACCACCAGAAAAATAAAGCAATAACCTGTTGAAGTTACAAATGGGAAATCAGGTTGTGAAGATAGTTTGTGAGAATGTAGTCTAATCTACTAAGATATATCGAGCAGTGTAGGGAGTGCACCGTTGTATGTAGTATCCACATCCATGGCACAGTTGTAGAATGGACTCTACTTTCTCGTCTGCTACAGAAACTCACCTGGGAAATTTGTACTTCTTCTTCCTGGAATTTAGTGTTCTACAGCCAAAGGTCCTGTTTCCTCAAAACAGAAAATTTCTCATGGGAGATTTGGCACTTATCTAATTACGCCCTGGCAATCACTCACAACCCACCACTTCAGAAATGTTGCCCGTATTGATTACTAGCCAACATAAATGACTCCGGTCACCAAAACGAGGTAGAATGCTGATGCACCATGCAGACAAAGGTGAATGTGTTTGCTGCCAAAGTCATTCATTTGGACATTGGCTGCTATCAAAGACTCAGTTTTGAGAAGTGCATTGGCTACATTCCTAACCCTATCTCTAAAGGGAGCTCTATTCTATTCCACCAGGCTTTGTATCCTGAAGAAAAGAGGCTCATCCATGACTTGGTAAGCTGATTCTTATTCTGATCATGTAAAGAACATCCATGGAGTTAATTAAGATAGGTGAGTGCATGTTGTGGCTTTTCATTCAGATCTCTCTCTTTTAAGAATTCACTTATCCAGATATTAGATGTGTTGACCACCAACCTCTGTCATTAATGTCTCTCCTAGAATATTCTTCTGTTGACAGTAATTACCTTACAGAAGGCACCATTACTTCCTAGGTATAGTTCACTGCACCCTCCAATAAATTTTTATTAAAAGGATATTAGGAACAAAGAAAGATGAAGTTGATTTTCCTGGTGGACTGGGAAGAAAGTACAGGTGGTTTGTGTCAACATAAAAATTTCCACTCTCAGGTCCAAGTTCAGACTTCTCACCATGCATGTGTATATTTGTCACTTGTATATGTATATACAGAGCTCTTATACACACTATTCACACATGCTCCTATTTATCATACACTCATACCAGCATTCACTACCCCACTCCTGCTTTCTCTGACTTGTCAAGATGAACTAATATAATGATTCTGCAAGTGCCTGAAATGGCATCTTTGGTGATAATTGCATTAATTTGGAAGCTCTGAAAGTTAGGATGGAATTTGTTCAGGACCCCTGGTGTGGATCTGAGCTGCATTGTTCCACAAAGAAGGAGGCACCCTATAATCTGAGTGAAAGCAGAAGGGCAGCAAAATAATATTGTTTAGAAACTGCTCAAAGTAATAGCCACTGTGTCAGCTGCCTTGTCAGCCTTCTGCCAGCAATAAAATCTTGTAGGGGGATGAACAATATCTGTAAAAAGCAAGATAATTAAAACATTTGAATGAGGCAAAGACAGGAGCCCCAAGGAACCAAAGCAAAAAGCTTTGTTTTCTAACAAAGGAAGTGATTTAGGAATTGATGTGGGCAGTACTCAAGATGGTTTGGGGTGCTACATGGAGAGATGCCATGGTTCCTGAGTTCCAGAGTTCAGAGAGCAGTCATTATTTGAATAAGTCTTTAATTTCTAAATATTAGGGAGATTGATTTGGGAAATAAAAAATATTTATACCCATATTGGTGTCAAATTGGTATTAACTCCATATATAAGGAATGTTACAAATGAATGTGAAAAGGAACAATGGGTAAAAATGAAAATGAACATGTACAAATCAGCTATTTCTATGAATCTTCTGGTATCAGGAACAGAAGCAAACTATGATGTCCAGGAGCTTAGTGACTATGATGTCAAAAGTGTTTGGTTAGGCCTGAGACTAGATTTATTTAGGACAAAAAGCAGTTTAGAAAGCAGTTGGAAGAAGGGGAGATAAGGGAGAGAGAGGGGAGATTATAGAAGTTGGAATTCATTGGGTTCATGCTGACATTATTGGACAACAAATTTAATTAATAAAAAATGAACAGGGAATGTTATATTCAAGGACTGCCCTTAATAAATGATCCCATTTTTAGTGATCAAAGCCACATTTGCGCTGCTGCTTTCTTTCATGAAATAGATATTAATTAACAATCTCACATTTGCTTCTTAAAATAACAATTTTATTGAAAAATATAGGAAAGGGAAGGTGAGAGAAAGGTATAGCCTCCAGGTGTGGGATTGAGCTATTGACTATGGAAGTAAATCAACACTGTAATCTACAACTTTTTAGAGGAAACATCATTGCAATACCTCAAATACCTACTTCATGATTAAGAGCCTACATGGTTAAGAGAAACAAGAATTCCAAAAGTATAAATATCTTGTTTGGAAATATGCATACAAATCATACTAAAATATCTTTGATAAACCTTGCAATCAAAAAACATGAACCAATATTCTAAAATAACTGATAATTCTAAAATAACCAATAATCACTGGACAAGACAATTCATATTAAATGTGCCAGAGTGAATGCATTGTGTCCTTAGATAAATAAAATTTTAATCTTTTGTTAGCTTTGCTTTAGATGGATAAGGCTATTTTAAATGTAAATATGACATCGTTGTCATTTGTTGATTGGACTATGAAATAAGATATAAAGAAAAAGTAGATAAAACATAGAAGAAAAAATTACCAGTTCAAAAGCATGAAAATGAAACATTGGAGAAATTAAATAATGTAATACATGTGACAAAGAATGACATAGTAGGAGAGAAAGTAAGTGATTTGGAAAATAATACAGAAAAAGACATTCAGAAAGAATAAGCAGAAATTTTAGGTCAAGTTCTATGAATAAAGAGTTGAAAAATATGGAAGATGATTTGATAATTGACTCATATTTTATGAGTCCTAAAAGTCATAAATAATAAAAATAGAATACAAATATCACTTGTGGATAGTAATATTTTATTTTAGGTTGAAAAGCACCAGATTTAAAATTAGCTATATGAAAAATCTAATTTTCAGAAAATAAAAAGGAGTCCATATTATAGATCCTTTATGGTGAAGAAACCAACTACCTAAAGGAAGTCTAAAACTTGAATGTCAAAAAATATAAGATTTATCTTATTTATTTAAAATTGACAGTGATATCCTTCCATTCCCCAGTGTGTAGACTACAAAACAGTATGTTTCCATTACACTGACATAATTTTATACCCACAATGAAGTTGGAGTTTCGAGAACAAAAAAAATAAAGATTAATATAATTTATTAGTACACTCTTGCCTTAATAATTATTCAAGACCATAGTCATGAAGAATAACAGGAGGAAGGGCTGATTACAGAAAAAAGGGTAGTGCTTTACTGTCGGTAGATGTATTGCTGTGGAGAGATATCATGACTACAACATCTCTTATAAAAAACATTTAATTATGGTTAGCTCATAGTCCATTATCATCATGGTAGGTGGCATGCAGGTAGACATGTTGCTGAAGCAGGATTTGAGAGTTCTACATCTTGAACCACAAACATCAAGAAGTAAGCTGTCTACCACACTGAGTGTAGCTTAAGCAAAGGAGAACTCAAAGTCAACTCTAAAGTGACATACTTCCTCTAACAGGGCCACACCTACTCCAACAAGGCCACACATCCTAATAGTGTCCCTCTTTATGAGCTTATGGGGGCCAATTACTTTCAAACTACTACAATTAGTAAAACAACTAATTTGATATTTTATGCAAAATGTACTAAATTTTATTATAACAATTCAGAAATGATTGAGAATATAACATGATCAAAGTACATTATCTATATGCATGAAAATGTCTCATTAAAATCCATTTTTATACAAATAATTCATACTAATATAAAAAAGTAGAAATACTTTACCACAGATGGAGAAATGGCAATAACATACATTACTTTCATTATCATTGAATTTAATTTTTATTTTGAAAGAAATTGAGCCTAAACATAATCAAGACACTAAAATAAGAAAATCACTGTTCTATGGTATAGTAAGTATGCATGTTACCAAAGGAGAAAGATAAACTCTAACACAGACACAAACCTTCTGATTTACAATGGTGTCATGCTTGCAAGATTCGCTAGTGCAACGGTTCCACAAAGTTTGTGGGAGTAACCAATCAATATATTATGTGACAGAAAGCCCACTTCATGAGATAGAACCTATGCCTGAGACAGTTTGGGTAGCCAAGAACTTGAAACTAGACAGCCCAGAGACATAGGGTAAAACCAAATACTTCTGTTCTAAAGAAACAAGCACAAACCATGTCACAACAAAATGACTTCTAAGGACTTTCTGATATATAAGTACAAAGACCCACAGCCAGATATTATGCAGAGAATCAGAGATTCTGGAACACTCAGCCCTAAATAGGATCCCTCCTTCCAGATTTTTTCTTGGGGCTCAGGGAGCCCTGTGGAAAAGGAGGTGAAAAGAGTACAAGAGCCAGCACGAATGGAGGATACCAAGAAACAGCACCATTTAACCAACATTTCTGATGCACAGGAGAACTCACAAAGACAGAGACTTTTTCACAAAGCCCTTCTGTCTAGACCATAAGGGCTCTGAGAACTGAAAGGAGAAGTGGACACATGCTCACCATTCCTAACCCAGAATTCACCCCTAATTGATAACCACTTATATTTGAAAATTTTGTTTTCTTTAAAGTAGTCTCACTAGTGAAAAAAAACTACTTTTATGGGTAGGCTGGTCCAGTATTAAACAGCCAACTGAAAATGAACCCAACAACATCAATAGAGGTTCCTATTTTCATACTGTCATGTGAGGACATTTTTCTTTTATTATTTAAATTTTTATCATATTTTTAATTTTTATTTTATTTACATAAATATTTTTCTCTTTATCCTGCAAGTACTTTGACTATCTATTACAATTCCAGTTTAAACAGTTTTATAGTATTTCTGAGTGTAAGAACAAACCGGTCTTGGTGTCTGTATATGTGTCTTGTGGCTTTTCTTCTGTTCTTTTCTTTCTGTTTGCTTGTTTTGTCCTATTCCAAAGTGTTTGGGTTTTTTTGTCTTGCATTATTGTTGTACCTTAAAAGCCAATTTATTGCATAATGAGAGAAAGGAAGGAGATGGATCAGTATATGGGGGTGGGGAGAAGGAACTGGAGGAGTAGCAGGAGATACATTAGGATACATTTCATGAAAAATAGCTATTTCCAACAAAAGAAAAATAAAGAAAACTGGGGGTTTACCAAATTTAAAACTTTGCTTTGAGGAAAATTGTTTAGAATATTATGTTTGTTTGAATGAGAATGTCCCCCATAGGCTCATAAGCTTGAATATTTGTTTTATAATTGATGGAACTCTTTTAGAAATATTGGTGTTCGTCCTTGTTGGAGGAGCTCTGTCACTAGGGATGGGCTTCAAATGTTTCACACCACTCCTACTGTAACTATCCTTTCCTCCAGCTGTGAATGAACATATGAGCTCTCAGATGCTGATCCAGCTGTCCTTGTTGCTACACCTCTGCTTTACCATCCAGGACTCCAACACTCTGAAATCATAATTCCAAATAAACACTTTATTTTATAAGTTGACCTGGTTGGGCTATATTGTCATAGTAACAGAATAGAAACTAAGACCAAATTGATGAAGCAAACTAATGATTAGGTAAATATTGTCAATTCCAAAATGATGAAAGAATTTTAATTTAATTTATATAAAGAATTCTGAATACTTGATAGTAATAAAAGAAGTCACTCAAATAAAAACTGGAAAACAAGTCTTGACTAGACTCTTCATGAGGAAGAATTTACAAAACACAAGTAACTCATTATTTTTAACAATTAGTATTCACCAATAAATAAAAAGCAAGTAACCACATTATAGTTGGTTTTAATGAAATGTTCAACATATTATATTGAGACATATGTGCATGCAAGATGGGAGGCAAAATGAAAAACACCCTGCAGTGGGAAATGCTATCAAGGACACCAAGGAACTGATTATCCACTTGCATTGTAAATGGATTGGCGACATGGCACATCATTCTGGAAAACCACTGAATAGTTTCTTAAACGTCAACTTTATATTTACTATATCACTCATCATCATGTCTGCATCAAACTATTCAACCTAGGAAAATAAAAACTGTGTGAGTGCTCATAGCAGCAATATTTATAATTACTGAGAAGCTGGAATGAGCTCAAAAGTCCTTTAATATCTGGATGGAGTACCAGGCTCTGATAGACCACTGATCTTGCAACAGCCTGGGCACATCTTCAAGGCATCAAGCTGAATGGAGTAAGCCAGTTTCAAAAGGTTATATGCTATATTATTCCATTGATGTGACATTCTGAAATAGAAAGAACATGGTGAGGAAGGCCCCAGGGGTTACAGTATCTGTAAGACGTGACTCTGCACGGGTAGCAGTAGTCTTGGGAAGACATACACAGTTTCTACACAGCCACAGTGACACTACAAACTAGAAAGTCATAGACCTGAACACTGAAAAGAAGCATGATTAATAAGATTCCATTTTTTAAAAGCCTAAAAATTGAACAGTATTAATAGGACAGAGTCATGTGTTTAGGCGCAGTATACCTTTACCAGGAAGTATGCCAGTAAATACCAAAGCTCTTGTTTTGGGAAAAATGAATGTACAAACATCTAAGAAGAGTCACCAGAGGAAATAAAGGAAAACAAAGTGTAAAGACTCCTGACAAATAATTATGTAAACAATATGACACTGAAAATTATTAAAATATGTTGAAAATATTACACATTTGGTCTTAAATCTTAGTTCCAGTAAATAATTTTGGTAACATGAATAAGAAAGCCTATCATCAAAAATAACCTCAAGAGCAAATGGAAAAATCTCAGTAAAATACATAAAAATAATTATTGAAACTAATTCAAATGAAGCCACCATTCCTCTGAAAGTTAACAGACCCCAATACTTACAGGTGAGCAAATTTGTTAAGATATTATAATCTGGTAAAGTTGATGTTTTGGGACCTAAATGCATGATTCCATTCTCCTTGTTTTTTGACTTGGTCTCTCCTTACAATGTAATGTCAGATTTGTAGAAAGTTTGAAGTCAGGTTTCCTTTTTAACTGTAAAAGAAAAATAATCTGATAGACATGAGCATTCCTAGTGCGTGAATGAGCATGTTCAATGACTATTTCCCAAGTGGATGTACACCTAGACTCCACAGTTAAGAACTTAACAGGGGGTCACAGTACAAGACATCAAGAAAGTTAGATTCTTAAAGATGCTATTTTAAAGACAATAGGTCAAACCATGATTATTTTTGAATTCATAATTTTATAAATTTAGACTTGTATATGGACTATGAAAGGGGCAAGATGGGAAATAGTTTCTTGTTCTTGATCATAAACAAATGACAGATTATGGACATGTGAAGGTCCAGTCTTCAAATTCTAATTGAGAATTCTAATAATGCATGTGTGTGTGTGTATATGAAACTCACTTCAAAATCTGCGCCAAAGAACAAACTATGATGTGAAGAAGTGCAAGATCCAGACTAATAGCTTTGTGGCCAAGCAAAGAAAAATCCCAGAAATTTAATCTCAGGAAGATAATGAATGTTTTGTGTGTAAACTGACCCCAACAAGATGTTTAAACACCTAGTCCTCAACTAGGGACAGTCCTTTGGGACATTGGGGCTCAGACAATGAGGTAGATCTCTGAAAGGTGGGGTGCAGGTTGTGCTTTATATTCCTAAAGGCTTCCAGTTTCCTCTGCTTCTGGTCCCTGAAATAAAAACGGCTTGTCATACTTGCTGTCTCAGTGTATCTGTCCAGGAAACCACACCTTCACCACCATACTAGACCAATAGCCCCTTAAACAATTAGAAAATAATGAACCAATTTTCTTCCCTACTTTGCATTTTGTCAAACATTCACCCGAAGTACCGAGAGGAACCCTGGGAACATGAGTGTGATGAGGAGAGTGGCAATCAGCTAGAGCTATGTGGCAAGGTTGTAAAAAAAAAAAAAAAAAAAAAAAAAGGTGACGGTGCCATTTCCATCTCTAAAAGCCTTTCTGAAAAAGAAACCAGAAATAATTTCCTGTGACTCCTACCCGAGGTCTCAGATATCAAAGCTTGATAACTTCCTGAAGAATAGATGCATCAGGTTCAGGGTCATAAGTTATTGCATAAATCCAGGCCACTTCCACTCTGAATGCAGTGCTGTCTCTGTGCTCAGTCCCCTTACCAGTCAGAGACCTTTGTGAGTGGCAGGAAGTCGTTTCAGTATTACTGCATTGGGTCACCACAGGAGTTGCATAAAATCCCCTCAATTCTGTGATCCTCCCTGTTGAACACGTGACGAAATGCCCATAAGCAGTTACACCCTTCACTAATTGGAAGAAATTAATGTCTGGAGTTCTCTGACTTTTATTTCAAAATCTAATTCTCTGTGAAGACAGGGACAAAATGATGCTTGATGGCGTAATACAGACTTTGGTACATTTGGTACAGCCTATGGCAAATGGTGTTCTCATTGTAAAAGGAAGAGTTACATCTCCAAAGGAGAAATAAGAGCGTTGAAATCTATGACATCCTCAGAGTGAACCCACCAGTGTCCCCCAAAGGCATTATCTCTTAAATGTCTCATGAGCCCCTCACTCCATACTGAGGCCCTTACTCTCAACATTAGCTTTTGGTAAACACACTTAGAGCCTTGCCACAGCACCGCAGTAAGCCTGTGGTCACACAACCAAGGTAATGGAATCTGCCTTCTATGTCAGCCTGGGATAGGAAATCCAAGCCCCTAGCTGTGTAATTACTATTATTTGACAACTGTCTACCATTATTTCTGCAGTCATATGCTGTGTAGTTTCTTTTATTTACTACATTTTTATTTTTTTAAAAAAAGAATACTATTTTTTTTCATTTTACATACCAATCCCAGTTCCCACTCCTTCCCCTCCTTCCATTCTCTCTATCTATCCCCCAATCCACCCCCCCACACACACACACCCACATCCACTCCTCAGATTGATAAGGCACATTGCTTTGGGGAAGATCCAAGGCCCTCCCTACTATATCTAGGCTGAGCAAGATGTCCATGCAAAGAGATTAGGTTCCCAAAAAGCCAGTACAAGCACCAGGAATAAACCCTGGTGCCACTGCCAGTGACACCACAGTCTGCAGTAGCCATACAACTGTCACCCACATTCAGAGGGTCTAGCTTGGACCTATGCTGGTTCCTTCCCTGTCTAGCTGGAGTTGGTAAACTCCTATTAGCTTAAGTAAACTGTTTCAGTGGTTGTACTTATCATTGTCTTGACCTCTTTGCTCATATTCTCCCTACTCTCACTTTTCAAATGGACATTGGGAGCTCAGTCCAGCACTCTGATGTGGGTTTCTGCCTCTGTTTCCACAAATAGCTGGGTGAAGGTTCTATGGTGATATTTAAGATATTCATCAGTCTGACTACAGAGCAAGGCAAGTTCAGACACCCTTTCCTTTATTGCTTAGGGTCTTAGCTGA